>JAFEMH010006565.1:0-119729 GCA_022495995.1 Adenophora triphylla var. japonica
GTATTCATGATCAATTCATGACTACTTCCCATTATCAACATGTCATCCACGTAGCCAAGTACTAAACTATCTACAAATACTCTGGGATGTTCCTTTCGATATAGACACATTTGTCACTATTCATTTATCCTTGAATCCATTTGACAACATAGTTCGGTCAAATTTTTCATGCCATTGTTTAGGTGCTTGTTTGAGTCTCGTACAACAACTTTTGCCAAGTTTACACATCTTTTTGCTCTTTACCCGGGAACAACAAAATCCCTTTGGGCCGTTCCTCGCTCAGGGAATTTAGTGGTACTCCCCGTTGCAATCTAGACAAAGAACAATAAACCCACAAGCACAATAATGGAAGAAACACACACACAAGAACACAAGAATTGTTTACCTGGTTCATTCAACACATGAACTACGTTCGGGGGCAATTGCCAAGCCAATATTTCATTAGACACCTTCTAATGGCTGCTACAATGTGTTCTAGGTCGTAACTATGTTTATATAGCTGTACAAGGAAACCCTAAATCAAATTAAGAAGATATTGTATCAAAATAGGAAACAAAAAATCTGGCTGCAGAAAAAAAACGGGGCCTGGCCAAGCTGCGGCCGCTCCTCAAGCACTCGCGCGCCGCCGCCTCTATCGACAGAAGATTTTGCACCCACGTCAGTCTTCCAGCGCGGTCGCCCTCAACACTCAGCGCGGCCGCTCTCCACGACAGAAGCTCCTCGGACGATTTTCCTTCTTGATCTCACCAACTCCTCCGACTTAGACTCCTTTTCTTTCCTCAGGTTTAGGACCTAATCCCCCAACAATCTCCCACCGGAGACTAAACTAATAAGCATAGGAAACACCCATCAACTCCCACCACGGAAAGTAACGACCTTCGAACACATTTTCCCATATTGGCTTGACATTACCGAACCTCCGCTCAAGCCATACTTCAAGGCGAAGTTGAAACCAGGTTGCGACGCTCAAATTCTCCGTGTTAGATAAGTTCTTGCCTCCCCAAATCAGCTTCTACCTTGATTTCTCCCCGCAAGTCTAACCTTCGCCTTCTCCCCTCCTGCACTCCACCTTCCTCGCAATGCTTCCCTGAAACTTGGACGTACCTTGTTTCGCGCATCGTCTTTCTTTTTGGTCTCGAATACGCTCTCTCGTTAGGGCACTTGGACTTCCACACCGCTGTTGATCAACTTTGTGTCCTTCTCCTCTCTAAGATACCGTTTCTTGATGTCTCTCCTTTCTACACCAATAGGCCGCTTCTTTAGCCTCTTGCTCCCACCGGAACGAATATCGACATTGTAGGTAGAGTATAATGTCTTCTCCTTAACCTCTACGGGCTATCACCTTAGCCCCTTTTGTGACTTCCTCAAGACCCACCAATGAAGTTCACACCATACCCTTCACCGTCAAGTTGTCCTACGTAAATCTTCCACTTCTTTCTCCTCAACCAGAACATGCAGTATCACATTGCGTAGTTACAAAATAGCCCCGTTAGGTGTCTTCATCATCACATCCCCTTACCTTTGATCTTCAATGGTTGACCATCACCAAGATAGACAACCCCAAAATCTCCAGGCTTTATATCGCTCCATTGATGTTGCATCCCCACTAGCATGACAATAGGCTCCGTAATCCAACACCCAATCTTCACCCGCTCCTCTCCTAGGATTAATACATCCCCATCATCCACCATGTGTGCACCACCATTTTAATTCGGACAAATATAACCGATATGACCCAATTCGCCACAATTGTAGCACTTGACCTTTTTCCCCTTTTTCGGTCCTCCCCTTCCCCTATTTCTCTCCACCCTAAGTGCAGCCCCATCTACAAAAGATTCTCCCCTTTTCTCTTTCCTTCGCAACTCCTCTTCAAGGATGAGATTCTAACCTCCGTATACACCAATGGTGTTTTCGACGTACTAATCGTTGTGATAGTTACCTCCCAACTATCAGGCAAAGATTTTAGTAGAAAACATGGTAGCACTTCATCGGAGAAAGTAATATCAACACTTTTCAATTGGTCCACCATACCTTTGAAACCGCCGATACGACTTGCCGCCGTCTCGCCCTTCGACATCTTCGCATTCGCAAACCTCTTTATCAAGTGCACCTTATTGATATTAGACGGCTTCTCATACATGTTCGATAAACTGCCAGGTAGCAACTCCACCGTTGTCTTGGCCTCCATAGCGTTCCGTGCAACGTCGTCGGTTAGAGCGCTCCTCACCGCTCCTAACGCCTTCCGATCTAACGTCTCCCAATCCCCTTGTGATATCTCTTCGGGTTTCTCCTTTAAGGGTTCATGAAGATCCTTACAATAAAGGTAATCTTCAACCCTTGTCCTCCGTAATGTGAAATTCACACCATTGAATTTCTCGATTGAGTTCTTTCATTCCGATTGCTTCAAAAAGTCCCCAAGAACGTGATTCAAAATTAATCAACTAATGAAACTTTTTAATCCTCCGAACCAATGCTCGATACCAGCTTGTTGGGAATTTAGTGGTACCCCGTTGCAATCTAGACAAAGAACAATAAACCACAAGCACAAGCACAATAATGGAAGAAACACACACACAAGAACACAAGAATTGTTTACTCCGGGTTCATTCAACACATGAACTACGTCCGGCAATTGCCAAGCCAATATTTCATTAGACACCTTCTAATGGCTGCTACAATGTGTTCTAGGTCGTAACTATGTTTATATAGCAAGCATAAGGAAACCCTCAAACACTCGCGGCCGCCCTCATCGACGTAAAATTTTGTACCCACGCGCCTTCCGCGGTCACCCTCAACACTTCGCCGCGGCCGCTCTCCACGACGTAAGCTCCTCCGACGATTTTCCTTCTTGATCTCACCAATTCCTCCGACTTAGACTCCTTTTTCTTCCTCATAGTTTAGACTCCAATCCCAACAGCCTCCATGTAAATCTCTTCATCTAACTCTCAATTTAGGAAGGCTGTTTTCACATCCATTTGGTGTATCTCAAGATTATGCACGGCTGTAATAGCTATAAGAACACGTATGGATGTGATCCTTGTGACATGAGAATATGTATCGAAGAAGTCATATCCCTCCTTTTGTCTAAACTCCTTTGGCTACTAGCCGGGCTTTATACTTATCGATAGATCCATCTGCCTTATACTTCCTTTTAAGGATCCATTTGCAACCTAACGGTTTGCATCCTGGAGGAAGATCAACCAACTCCCAAGTATTATTAAGCATTATGAATTCTATCTCACTGTTAATAGCCTCTTTCCAGAACGTACTGTCCGGTCCAGATAACGCTTTTTAACAAAAGAGCTGGTTCTTTTTCCAACATAAATGATAGAAAATCGTGACCAAAAGACTTTTCCACTCTTGCCCTTTTTACTACGTCTAGGTCCTTCATCTTCTACTTGAGATGGACCGTTTGTAGATTCATATGTTCTCTTTTGAGAATTACCTTCTTTCATATCCTTGGCAGGAAAGATATTTTCAAAGAATACTGCATTCCTTGATTCTATTGTCATTCCTGCATTCATACCAGGAATTTCTGATTTGTGCACTATGAATCGATAGGAACTACTGTTATTGGCATATCCAATAAAGATGCAGTCAACCGTCTTGGGACCGATCTTTATTTGCTTTGGCTTAGGTACTTCAACCTGAGCTAGACATCCCCACACTTTAAGATATTTATAACACGGCCTACGATTATGCCATAATTCATAGGGTGTTTTATTAATACCTTTCTTGGGTATCTTATTAAGAATATAGTTCGAAGTGAGTATAGCTTCCCCCCCACAAGTTATCGGGTAAGCCTGAACTTATCAAAAATGCGTTCATCATCTCTTTGAGAGTCCGATTTTTGCGTTCAGCAACTCCGTTAGACTGAGGGGTATATGGAGCCGTTGTTTGATGAATTATGCCGGATTCCCAACATAGTCCTTCAAACAGAGCTTCATATTCTCCTCCTCTATCACTTCTAATTTTCTTAATCTTTAAGTTAAGTTGATTCTCAACTTCTTTCTTATAAGTCTCGAAGGCGCCTAAGGCTTCGTCTTTACTTCTTAAGAGATAAACATGACAATACTTAGTGCAATCGTCTATTAATGTAATGAAGTACTTTTTACCTCCTCGAGTTTGCATAAGTTTTAAATCACATATGCTCGGTGTGAATTAACTCGAGAGGAGTTGTGTTTCTTTCTATTGCATTAAATGGCGACTTCGTCATTTTTGCCTCAACGCAAACTCTTGCACTTATTAGTTGAATCGCATTTAGTCATTTGGATTAAATCTTGTTTAACTAACTTCTTAATAGTGTCAAAGTTTACATGACTTAATCTATCATGCCATAAACTAGACATTCGACAAGTAAACATAAGAAACAATATTTTTATTCTTCGCACTCTTGGCGGATAACATTCATTACATTAATCTTGAAAAGTCCCTTCTCGAGGTAACCCTTTCCAAGGAATAAAACCATTCTTGGTTATTACAAACTCTGTCGGATTCAAAAACTATTCTAAAATCGGCTTTACTCAACAATGCACCGGAAACTAGATTCTTACGGATGTCCGGAACATGCAAAGACATCAAGCAAGGTCACTTCTTTCCCGAGGTCATCTTCAATACAACATTTCCAATGTCTTGAACATCGGAAGTCGCCGAATTTCCCATATACAATTTCCTTCCGGAAATGGGAGCATAAGAAGAAAAACTCTCCTTATTAGCACAAATATGGAGGGTAGCCCGATATCTATCCACCATTCCTTTCGATTGTCATCCAAATTCTGCCACGTTTGCCTCAAGATCACCGCAAAGAAAATCAAGATCCATGTCATCCACATTGCTTCGCCTCCTTCTTTGGGTGGCGACAATCTTGCTATGTGGCCCGACTTGCCACAATTATAGCATGCTCCTTTGAACTTCTTAGTTGTGGAGCCTTTGTTCTTCCCTTTCTTAGCATTCCCGGAATGCTTCCTTTTGGTGCCACTAGTGCTTGCCTCACGAGATTGACTTTTGCCTCCATCTTGCCTTTGGTAGCCTTGGTTTCATTGTCTCGATTATTCTCTTCAATTTGAAGACGAACAACCAAGTCCTCCAAAGTCATCTCTTTGCGCTTATGCTTGAGATAATTTTTGAAGTCCTTCCATGAAGGCGGCAACTTCTCTATGATTGATGCCACTTTGAACGGATCATTCATTATCATTCCTTCGGCATCAAGACCATGCAATATAAGTTGGAACTCATCAACTTGAGTTGTTACCAACTTAGAATCCACCATTTTGAAGTCAAGATATTTGCCGACGACAAACTTCTTTGACCCGTCATCTTCAATCTTGTACTTCCTTTCCAAGGTACTCCATAAAGCCTTGGCTAACTCGATGGTACTGTACACATTATATAGTGCATCATCGAGTCCATTCAAAATTTAATTTTTACACAAAAAATTACCATGGTCCCAAGCCTCTTTGGCCAAAAGCCTTTGAGGGTCAGGATCACCATTTGCAACAATCGGATCCTCTTTCAAGAACCGATGCAAACTTAGAGTGGTCAAGTAGAATAGCATCTTTTGTTGCCATCTCTTGAAATCCACCCCGGTGAACTTTGGGGGTTTCTCACCATGAACCGAGTGAGACGGTGTAGTAGCGGGTGCAACATTCTTGAGCGTTGCATCGCCTTGAGGGGGAGTAAGCCCGGATGATTCAGAGATGTCTTTCTCACTTGCCATTGAAGGAACGCCTTAAGAAACGTCAAATACTTCTTACGATTGTTGGGATTTTCTACTAAGGCTTCTTAAGGAAATAACAAAGAAGGATGAGAAAGATAACGGGAAAGATAAATCTTTGGAAATTGAAAAGACAAACTTGATGTAGTCGAGGCTTCAGGTTTAACACAATTTCGTAAGAAGTATTTGTCCCGCACCGGTGCTTACGCTGATGACAAACTTCTCGTGAGATGCAACGTACTTCTATTTGTTAATAGGAGCACTCCAAATTAACAAATCTAACGAACAATTGACTATTTGGAACTTTCTGCACTTGAAGGAATTTATGCAACAAGATGAAATGATTATGCTTGGTTAATCTATCTCAAATGTAGGTAGAGAGGCTCAAATGACTGAATGTGTAAATTGAAATTCGGAGGGGAAGTATATAAGGAGAGTTAAGGGGTTTGTGGCTTTTCCCTTGAAAAGTCACAACTTTTCGGGTATAACAGCACTTGCACGGCCGTGTCCAAGGAACTGCACGGCCGTGCAAAGGCAATATGCACGGTCGAGTCCAAGGCTCGCACGGCCGAGCGGCAAGGCAAAGGCACGGTGCACGGCCGTGTCCTAGACACTTGCACGGCCGTGCGTGCTTCTTCACCGCTTCGTCGCCCCTTTAGCCTCAACAAGTCCAAACTAATTTTGGGACCAACCCAAATCAAACTTTGACCCAATATTTAACTCTTGTTAAGTTACAAACCATTTGTCATTAATTTCTCATTCACCCAGAAATGGTTTTGAGACAATAAATGAGTTTCATAATCTACAATAAATGTAGAATACATTTTGTAACTTACTTTGTTAACGAATAACGAACTCCGTTGGAAGTTAACGAACTTCCGTTAGAAAGTTAGGTCAACGACAAGTCAAACTTAACTTTCGTTACCCATTTCCAACAACTAACAAATCATTTGAATCACAATATAAAAAAAATTATATGACAAGTAGAAACCATTAACTTCTTCCACACTGCGTAATTAACCGTAAGTGTGAAGGTAGAATTTTTAATTAACTATATACATATATTCACGATGTCCTAACAAAAAAACAAGGAAAAAATGCAAAAAATAGCATCCAACTATTACCCTTTTGTGGATATTACCACAAAACTTTTTTTTTTTTTTGATCCAACACATTCAATTGTTTTTTTTTTGTATCCATTACCACTACGGCTAACGATGTTAGCTTTTCCTAGTTAAATGATGAAGTACAATACATGTTGTTAGGACCTAACTTTGATCAATGTCTTAGTTAGTTGGTTTTGATAAAGGAATATATATATAGAACAGGGTTTATATCAAAAGAGGAAGACTGTTAGTCATGATCCTTTTCTATGACAGCTTAAGTCCATGATCGACCAAATCAAACTTCATATTCATTCCTCAGTGTATCTGACAGCTATGAGTTTGATAGTTATGATTCTGTTATATACAATGATTACAATCAATCAAAAACATGAATCATATTCTCTCTCTAAGCCATCAAGATCATCAAAGTGCATCTCAGTCCTTATAAGAGAACATCTCTGATAGCTAAGCCTTGTATGATCTGACAGCCATGACTTCATTCCTCTGATAGCCATCACTTTGTCTCAATCTCTGTTACCACAATCTCAATCAAAGTGGAACCCGGATCTTCACAAACCGCCAAGTTCACCATTGAAGACCAATGAAGACCACCGAAGACCTTCTCGAAGCTCTTAGTTCAAGCCACGCCTCAAGCCGCCCATGAATACCGCAAGTGGATAAGTGGGGCAAAGACCGCCAAGGCTCATTAATGTAGCTACAACAAGCCATATTCCAATGGCTACATTGAAGTGGTATAAATAGAGGAATTCATCCTCTACACAATACTACTGAAAATACTCTTTTTCACAAACCCAAAACCTTTCCCTCACACCCACACACACCTCCCGTAATTCACACACACACTCACAAATCCTTACCCTTTAAACTCGTTCCAAACCAAACCCTCACCCCAAAACCTTTGCTCTCCACAACAAAACACCCCTTAGTGTGTTAATTCACAAATTCCAAAATCCTAAGACCGTACTTTAGGTGTAGAATTAGTTTGTAATCACTCAAGACTGTACTTTGAGTGTATTATTTGTTTTGTAAAATCTTGAGACTGTACTTCATGTTGTAAAAACACTTAAGACTCGTACTTTAAGTGTATCCCTAGTTGATCGTACTAATTAGGAAGAGGAAGTTCAAGGAACTTGCCTGAATCAATCATTTGTAATTTTTGTTGATTAAAGATTATAATAAAATTGATCTCACTTGTCAAGATTGACAATGGGGGTGGATGTAGGAGGAGTGAACTCGAACCACTTTAAATTCTCTCGTGTTATTACATTTTTGCAATCACATTCACACACTTGCATTATTTCTTTGTGTTTCTTGTCCTATCATTATTTCAAGTCTCTCTTATTCCGCCGCACAATTCAACTATCATCCGACGCCTAAGTCAAAACCATAGCCGTCTCGATCATCCGCATATCAACAAAGGGCCTTTCAATTGGCATCGAGCTTGTCTTCACATTCCAAAGTCTAACAACTTGTGAAGGATCCTCTTCAAACCCACCATGCCTCAACCAAGAAGAAATAATGAGAAAGACATCCCACACATTGATGATCATGATCTTTTCGAGATCTATGCTTCAAAAATAAAAACATACCTTGATGCAAACAAAGATATGGAATTGGTATGTTCTAGAGAATGAAGTGTCCTACCCAACTCAAATCAGATCGATGGAGGACCTAGTAAGATCAAATCCCCGTAAACATGGTCTCAAGCCGAAAAGCAATTGATAAGTGCAAACTTGAAAGTCAAGAACATTCTTCAAAAGAGTGTAAATGACTCACTAGCACAAGAAATTGCTAAGGAACCAAATGCCGTAACAAAGATGGGCTCTTATTCAAACTAAGTTCACTAAACACTCCAGTTGTTAGGACACAAAACTTGTATAACTTGCTTAGGCAATTAGACAACTTCAAGTTCTACCTGAGAAAAGGTGAGTGTCAAGCTCACCTAGGTTTGAGAACCTTGTTAGATCAATTGCCGACCATGGAAAAACCTTTGAACAACAAGATCTCTCGCCTCAAGATATACTCAAATCTTCCTCAAGAATATGAAAAGGTAGCATTACCTATTAGAGAAGGATCTCGAATGGAGCACCATGACAGCTTGAACAAGATTTTGGAAAGCTTGAAGCTTATAAATTGGAAGGTATGATAAAAATTCAATCACCCCTTCCATTTCTCAAACCTTAGCTTTAATCGCCAAGAAACCGTCCACAAGTCAATCACTCACCAAGACATTGAGACCATTGTCAACAATGCCCTTCAAAAGATAAACATCGCTCCAAACCCGTCAAGAAACGTATCTCCCAAGAAGACATTCCAAGTCTCATTTCCATGGTCAGTCGAAATGCCATGAAATTTCAAAAGAAATCTTTTGACAAGAAATTCAATCCCTCCACATCTAATGCTCAACAAGACAGCCTACAAGAAGACAATTGATTGCTTCAACTCGTGGAAAGCAAGGACATTACTCATCCGATTGCCCCGAACCAAGGAAACCTAGGGACAATCGTACAGCCTAAGAAGATGACCTACTCAAAAGAGATCATTCACGCTTCTAAGTGCAACCGCTTCAATTGCTCCAAAATAAACATGACAAAAACAAAGAGCAAGTCATGATAGCCGACTCATCAAAATTCAAGTGATGAAGAGTATGTGTCAAGTGATGATTCTGAAATTGAAGGAGAAGAAGCCATGATATGCCTTATAGCCGAAGATGAGGAAGAATCGACAATGAGGAAGAGATGGAAGCACTTGCCGCCGCGATGAACTAAAAGAGGTACATGATTTTAACTCTTTAAATATTGATGGTTTTAAACAATTAGTTTGCACTCTTTAATTCAAACCAAAAACAAAAACTAGCTTTGCTTCACCGGTCAATGAGAATCTTTCCCAATCCTCAACCATTGACACCCTCACAAAAACCATTTCGAGCTTGAGAAAGCATGCCAAGGGCTAAGAGATCAATGCATCATGCTTGAAAAACAAAACATGGATCTCGACAAATGAGACATCAAGTAATCATGAAATTTGTCAAAAACTCAATAATCTTGAAAAAGAAAATGATGCTCTTAAAAAGAAAATAGATTCATGGAACATGTCAAGCAAAGCATTATCACTTTTCACCTACACCCAAAGGCGTCCCACTGACAAAACAGGGATTGGTGCTGATGATCCTACACAAAAGGTGTACACTCCTCCCACCGGTGAAAGGGCCATTGAAAAATGGTTCTAGAAAACCTAAGCTCGGGCAAACTATCAAACTCAAACCTACCCTGTTCAAACCAAAGGAAAATCAAAAGAAATCTTGGGTGGTCCTAGTCAACCAAAGGAAGGACCAAGTAAAATTCAAGGAAGCAAGTATATTTGGGTTCAAAAGGAGCCAATATACAGGAAGAAGTCAAGCCGCAAGAATGTGCTAGTCACCAAGTCCCTGTCGATACCAAGGGTCGACAGACGCCCAAGGCATGACGCATGCCCAAGGCCTAACAGACAACCAAAATCTTCCAAACAACAAAGAACCCCAAGGCAACAAAGATTCTATAACAAACATAGATACACCAAACAACAAAAACCTCAATGGCAATACTCAAATGGTAGAAGCCATGCAAATCAAAATGACTCTCCCTGCATCATCCTCTTCAAATAGCTTTCAGGCCAACCCCAATACAACAATCCAAACCACTTTTTCAATCCATCCCAATCCACTGTACTCACACCTTACATGATGCAAATCATGTCATATTATCATACCCTAAACCAGCTTCTTCAACAAGGGACCAATGAACAAAGCTAGGGTTCCAAAGAAAACTAATCCTTTCGACCCAAAAGAATAAAAAGGGGTACCATAAAATTTACTTTCTGTTTTGGCAGTACCTGTGAAAGGACTTTGGTATTTAGATAGTGGTTGTAGTAGACACATGACCTTCAATAAAGACTGGTTGCAATAATATTCCCCTAAAAATGGTCCAAATGTAACCTTTGGTGACAATTCCCAAGCTAAGGTCAAAGGATCAGGAAATCTTATTACAAAAGATATCATTTTTACAAATGTATCTTATGTAGAAGGTCTCAAACACAATTTGATCAGCATAAGTCAAATCTGTGATAAGGGATATCATGTTGTTTGCACTAAGGATAAATGCACTGTTAAAGATAAAAACAATAAAGTCATCCTAACTGGATCAAGAAAAGGAAATCTCTACTGCTTAAACTTAGAGATTGTGGAATCCTCAAATGCTCACTGCCTTCTGTCTTTCAATCAATCTGATATGTCATGGCTATGGCACAAAAGATTGGCTCACCTCAATCACAAAACCATTTCCAAGCTTGCAAATTCCAATCTAGTCATAGGTCTACCAAAGATCCCATTCAAAAAGGATAAACTTTGCAAAGCATGCCAATGTGGAAAGCAAAAGAAATCTTCATTCAAACCCAAGACCAAGTTGGACACCTCAAGACCTATTGAACTGCTTCATATGGATCTTTTTGGACCCATAAGAACTAGATATTTAGGAGGAAAAAGATACTCCCTAGTTGTTGTTGATGATTTCACAAGATTCACTTGGATAATTCTTCTTGAATCCAAAAGTGACACCCTTAGCTGTCTGATAAAGCTGTTCAATAAAATTCAAAATCAAAAAGGGACATCCATCATCAAGATCAGATCTGACCATGGGAAGGAATTTGAGAACACAGGAGTAGAAGAATATTGGGATTCCAAAGGCATTGATCACAATTTTTTAGCCCCAAGAACTCCCCAACAAAATGGTGTTGCTGAAAGGAAGAACAGGATAATTTGTGAAGCAGCAAGAACAATGCTGTCAGAACACAATCTCCCAAAGTATTTTTGGGGTGAAGTTACATTACCGCCGCGTATGTTCAAAACAAAACACTAATCAACAAATTCCACAAGAAGACTCCATATGAATTGTGGAATAACAAAGTCCCTACCATTTCCTACTTTCACAGCTTTGGAAGTAGATGCTTCATTCACAACAATGGCAAGAACATTTTGGACAAATTTGACTCCAAAAGTGATGAAGGAATATTTCTTGGATACTCTAACACAAGCAAAGCCTATAGAGTTTACAACAAAAGAAGACTTGTTGTGGAAGAATCAATTCATGTTGACTTTGATGAAAACAATGATCAAAGTGTAACTGAGTTGTGTGATTTTGATGAAGGTTTGGGAAACCTAGATAATCTTCCTGAAGCATCTCCCATTCTTGACTCAACTGCTCTCAATCATGAACAAGATTCATCAATTCTTTCATACATGGTTCCAAGAAACTCATCTCGACACCCATCCTATGCCGCATACCATGAACCATCTCACTCTCATCAA
Source organism: Adenophora triphylla var. japonica (assembly GCA_022495995.1). Taxonomy (NCBI): domain Eukaryota; kingdom Viridiplantae; phylum Streptophyta; class Magnoliopsida; order Asterales; family Campanulaceae; genus Adenophora; species Adenophora triphylla. The sequence goes on from JAFEMH010006565.1 coordinate 12,182, forward strand.
CAATCAATCCAGCCAACCAAGTCAACAAAGAATCTCTCCCACTTTCAATCCAATTGATGAGGAAGAAAATATTCAAATAAATGGTCATCCTCGATCGACCCTCCTCAAAATTTTCCCTTTAGCCGACAAACTCAACCCTTAGCTGACAGCCATCCCAATTCCTCATATAATCCATCTTCTAGCCACCTTCCATCTCCATCCAATAATCCTCTTTCTCCTCCTAAAAACAATGATGAAACTACCATTACCCACATCATTCCACCAAATAAAGATCTTTACATCAGCCTTCAAATTGATAAAACCCCAGCCTGCATAACATCCCTTTTCTCATGAGTGCATTCATATCCCAAGTCGAACCAAAAAAAATAAATGAAGCACTTCAAGATGCTGACTGGATTGAAGCCATGGAAGAAGAACTAGAGCAGTTTGAAAGAAACAAAGTATGGCAACTTGTTCCTAAACCAAGAAATCAAACTGTCATTGGAACAAGATGGGTTTTTAGAAATAAGATGAATGAAGAAGGTGTTATAGTAAGAAACAAAGCCAGACTGGTTGCCCAAGGATATAGACAAGAAGAAGGTATTGACTATGATGAGACCTTTGCACCTGTTGCAAGACTTGAAGCTATAAGGCTATTCCTTGCCTATGCTTCATTCAAGAAGATGAAAATATTCCAAATGGATGTCAAGAGTGCATTTCTAAATGGAGTTTTAAATGAAAAGGTGTTTGTATCTCAACCCCCTGGATTTGAGCACCCAAAGTTTCCTGATCATGTATTCAAACTGAACAAAGCATTATATGGGCTTAAACAAGCACCAAGAGCTTGGTATGATACCCTATCTAGATATCTCCTTGGCAAAGGATTTACCAAGGGCCATATTGATAATACTTTGTTTATCAAAAAATATGGAGATGATCAGTTGCTCATCCAAGTCTATGTTGATGACATCATCTTTGGCTCATCAAATGAGGACTTGTGCACTGAATTTGGAGATATTAAGAAGGATCGCTTTGAAATGAGCATGATTGGTGAGCTCACCTTCTTCTTAGGACTCCAAGTCAAACAAATGAAGGAAGGAATCTTCATCAATCAAGCCAAATACACAAGGGATATGATCAAGAAGTTTGACATGCAAACTGCTTCCCCTGCCAAAACACCCTTGTCAACCACAACCAAACTCCATGCTGATCTAGATGGTCAAAGTGTAAATCCAACACTTTACAGAAGCTACATTCGATCTTTTCTTTATGTAACAGCTTCAAGACCTCGACATTATGTTTAGTGTATGTCTTTGTGCTAGATTTCAAGCTAATCCCAAGGAATCTCATCTCTCTCGTCGTCAAGAGAATTCTAAGATATCTCAAAGGAACCCCCGATTTTGGCTTGTGGTATCCCACCGAATCCCCATTCTCTCTAATTGGATTCACCGATTCTCGACTATGTCGGATGTAATCTAGATAGAAAATCCACAAGTGGTGGATGCCAGCTTATTGGCTCAAGAATCATTTCATGGTCAAGCAAAAGCAAACCTCGCTTGCCACTTCAACAACCGAGGCCGAGTATATTGTTGCAGCTTCGTGTTGTTCACAAATTCTCTATCTTAAAAGTCAACTTCAAGACTTTGGAATTGAATTATCCAACATTCCCATCTTCTGTGACAACTCAAGTACTATTGCCATGACAGAAAACCCTGTCCAACATTCAAAAACAAAGCATATTGAGGTCAGACATCATTTCATCATGGATCATGTTGAAAAAGGGAATATCAACCTTGCAAAAGTTTACACTGAGGATAATGTCTCTGATATTCTCACAAAAGCCATGGATGAAAAGAGGTTTGAGATATTAAGAGCCATGCTTGGTATGATAAATATGCCAAAATAAAAGGTTGTTCTTCATAAATAAAAAGAGGCTTACATACTGGGTAATGCTGTCACAATGTTGCCTGACAGCTATTCCCTCATAAACATTCCTGATAGCCATCCACTGATAGCTATCTTTCCAAAACCCATGAAAACCAAAAACAACAACAAAAACATACAACAAAAACATACAACACCCTTGAAATCTCTCTTTCTCATCTTCCTTCTCCCAACAAAAGCTTCCTCCAAACCATACAATCTTCAAAACCAGCTCCCCTCTTCAAACCCACACCTTAGCTGTCAGACATTCTTTGGAAATGTCACAGTCTCTCCAGATCCTCCTCCAGCACTCATTCCTTCATTTCTAGCCTCCTGAGTTGATTGCAAGGTCTGTTGATACCTTTGCAACCATATTGGGTGCCTCTCCAAGAAAGGATCAATGGAAGTGACTGAATATTGAAAAGAAGGACTTGCTCTCCTTGGCCACCACTCTTCAACTGCATCATATGGCTGAAGCAAACCCTCCATTGGAGTCACAAAGCTAAAATCTCCAGAAAAAGAACCATTCCCTTCAACTGCAAAAGGTTGACCAACACTTGACTCCACTCTCTCCACAAAACAGAACTCTAGCAGGACTAAAGCAACCTATCACCTAGTTGAATAGGTATGAGATTGTTGAAGAAGGAGATATATGCACTCCTATAAAGTTATCCCCTCTCCCCTCCAACAAACCAACTCCTGGAGAGAGTGAATCCCTACTCACTGGAGTATAAAGCTTCTCAGGCTTACCCTTTTTCTTGACAGCTAAGCTCCCTTCCATTCTGTGCCCGAGCCCTATCTTGCTTAACCAATTCCCCCAATGTATAAACCCTTTCCACCTTATTTTTTCCCTTACTTGTCTCCCCCGATCAACCTTGATAGTCTTTCCAAAGAGCCTTATTCCCTCTCCCTCTCTACCGTCAATTTTCTCTCTCGATGCCTATCTCGCTTAACACCATAGTCCCGATCCTCTCTCACTCTCTTGTTCTTACCTTTGTCTCTCACTCCCTCCGAACTTTCAAGAACATTGAAGGACTTCTCTCTATCTCCATTTTGTCCCCACTCAAATCATCCTCACAATTCTTCCCAAAACCAACTTTTTGCCGTTTGAGCCATAATTTTTGGGTTAAACTTTGAAGAAAATCTACCCATTTGTGTTTGTAAAACAATCAATAATTTTCCTCTAAAGTTGTCATTGTTTTATAGGCAATTTTCACCTAGCTATCTCTGCATACCATCATCATTCAAACTAGACTTAACTGTCAGAGTTTTCTTTCAAACAGCTAGGTTAAAGCAACTTTTATGTGATTTGATCGTGTTAATTGCTCACAATTGTCACTTCCTTTGCCGTCTCTTCCCCTGCAAAGCTTCTTGAAAAAGGGAATGTTCTTCTTGTGTTTTGTGGGAATTAATGTCTCAACGTGGGGAAGGGTAAAAACCACTGTTCATATGAACAGTTACTTAACTTTGAAACCCCCAATGCCCATTAAAACCCACGTTCTACTCATCATTTATCTCTCTCTCTCCTTCGCAATCACCAAAATTCCTACTTCATTAACCCTCAGTTTAAAATTCATCTCTTTCCCTCTCTAATACAACATCGTATTTCTTCAACCCTAATTCCTTTAAACCATCAATGGCAGACTCCAAAGCTATTTACCCAGATGCTCATGGTTATTTCATCAAACCTAACTTTTATGAGACTGAAGTTGGAATCCTCATCAAAGAACTTCTTGAGGTAAATGAATTAATTGATTTCATGGGAGCTAGACCTCCAATCTATGAAGAACTATGCAGAGAAATTTATTTGGTGGGCAACAGAAACAGAGAGAACAACTCAATAACTGCCACCATAGATAATGTAAAAATTACCATTACTCAAAAGATGGTCAGTAAGGTCTATGGGATCCCAAACAAAGAAGATGCAGTGAAAAATATTTGGGATAGAGGGTCAGACAGATTGAAGACAGTTTATGAGAAATTTCTTGGTATTAAGGTCCCTGACTTCAAGGCTGTTCAAGACAAAGCAATGGTGAAAAACAAAGATGATATCTTCAAGTCAACCCTGATGGATGTGGTCAACAAAGCCATTGATGGCAAGCAATCCTCATTTGATCAAATGGGATCAAATGAATGGAAGCAATTGTTGAGCTTGATGACCAAGGACACAAACTGGTGCATTGTCCTTCTACACAACTTTCAACTGGCAGTCTCAACCTCTACACTCAAGTTCAAAAAACAAGGTGGGAAGATGAACAACTTCAGGTTTATGAGTGGAATTCTTCATGATCTGATCCCTAAGCTCAAAACTCCTCTACCCAAGAAGTGGCTCAAGACAGTGAAGCTATCAGAAACAAGGTGTTTCAATGAAAGAACCTTTTCATTGAAACAAAAGAAAGGAATTGCTATGAAAGCTGGAGATATGAGCCTTGAAAGTTTCAAAGAAGCCCAAGAAAAGTTGCTTGAAGAAACAAGAATAAAGATTGAACACTGGAAGGAGTTGATTGCATTGGCTACAAGTAGGAGAATAAAAAGGGGAGTAAAGACCAATGTCAAGAAAACAGGGGTGTTAAAGAAGACTGTGGTATCTCCTAGCAAAAAGGGCAAAAGCAAGGATGGTCAGATGACTGACAGTGACAAAACCTTGTCTGATAGCCATAGAGTGGATGTGGAAGAAAGAGGTGCTGTTAATAGCCATAGAGATGACACCATGGAGCAAACTCATGCTGGTGATGCTGATGTAGATCCTCAAGAACTCCAGGCAGCTATCAAATTATCAAAAACACAGCATAAAGGAAAGCAACCTCTGACAGCTATCCCTACCAAGCGTACATACCAGATCCAAGGTACAATCCTCCTTATCCATTCTGTCTAAGACTTTGCCAAAGAAAAGAAAACTAGAAAAGAAAGCCCCCAAGGCCAAGAAAACCAAAATAACTACCCCTTCCATCTCTCCTAAATCCACTTCTGTCAGTCCAAGAGTGGACAAGTCATCCACACCCAGCTCAGGTCATCTGTCAGCCATTGAAGCTATCCTTAATCTCAAAGAACCATCAGAGAAGCAACCTTTAAGGGGGAACATTGATGAGAATATCCCCTCTACCCAACCTCAACAGTTAGACAAAATCCTGAGAGCAATTGATGCTATTGAGTTGGATGGGAACCCTGACACTGAAAAAGCTGTTCTCTTATTTCTTGATGATGTTCTAAGTAAGGAAGAATCTTTAATGGCCCTAGATGAACTCAGGTCTAGGTTTATGAAGAAAAGGAGTGGACCTGGAGAGACATCTAGTAACCCCAAGGTGACAGCTATGGATGTAGATATCCAAACCTTCCCTTCCATTCCTGAGACTGAGGCTGTGAATGAACCTACCCCAACTGTTGAAATTGATAGGGGGAATCTTGATAATATCACTGAGGTTATTCAAAGTCTCAAGAAGGTTGGAGTTGAAATAGATCCAAATCAAGTCTCAAAGGGAGATTCAATCATAAATGCTTGCAAGGGTCTTGTGTTTGATGGAACTCCTGAATGTGAGGAAGCCCTGAAAGCTATTCTTGAGAAAAGGTTGGCCAAAAGTGATGTCAGGGCAGCCTTAAACCTCCTTAAATCTCAGTTCAATTCCAATATTATCAATCAAAGTCTTGGCCAAGCCTCTGATTCAATCCCAACTGTTTCAACCCAAGCCTCTGCACCTTCCAAGCCAATTTCTCCAATCCCTGAAAATGAACCTTTTGAAGCCTCTCCTCAAAGTCCAATTCTAGCTGGACATGGTCAAGATATGTCTGACAGTGATCCCATTCTTGACAGTCCTGACAGCCATCCAAGCCATTCTATTCCTCCTACTCAAGCATATCTTCCCAAGAAAGAACCTTGGATCCTTAGCTGTGGCATTGACTTCTCTATGTCTTCCATCAAGGCAGCAAGAACAAGGTTGGGACATGTAACTCATTTCCCAGAAATTGCAAACCCATTTACCTATCCAAAATTCTGGGAACTATCAAGAAATGGTTTGATAATGGTAGCAAGAAACCTTGCAGGGTTAGTCTTCTTTGCCTATGAAAAATGGCAAGTGTCAAGAACCTCATCAACCTCCAACTTTGTTCACCAAATCCCATCCTTCCCAAAGTTCATCACTCCCAATACTCTTCTTGATTGGGAAGTTCTCTTCAGCCAACTTATCTCTCCCTCACTCAATTCATGCCTGTATATGCCAAAGGGTCTAGTCTTCACCCTGTGCATTGACCTTGCAAAATCATTTTTCCTTTCTCTGTTTGAACAAAAGTATGCCCTCATGCTTTTGATAAGCAAAATGGTCAACATCTTTCCCCCAACCCTTAATCCAGGAATTGAGCCCTACCTTTCTCCCTTCATCACTGTTGATCCCATGAACTTCACCTCTCCCAATGAAAACTCTCACTTCATGAACTTGGTCTCTATTCCTGAGATCAAAGAATTCAGAGAATCCATTGCTGACAGTCAAAACAGAACCAAAACTGTTATTGATCTTTCCTCAGACTCTGACAGTGATGATGATGATGCTCCTTCAAGTCCAGATCAAGGCTCTCCAATAATAATTCCATCTCCTACATTTTCCAACCATCCTCAGCAATCCACTAATTCCTTTCCTGAAGCTCAAGTCTCAGTTCAATCACAACCAGATCAATCCATTGGGCCCATGAGAAATAAGAGAACAAGGAACAAGAAGAAGCATTTGTGGGGCACAATGAGAATCAGAAATGATCAGATGCCCCTTACAAGAGCTCAACTAAAGTCAAAAGAAGATAAGTTCTTCAAGTATGATGAGAGGATGTCATGGGAATGGAACAATGAGTTCTACTACAGAGGAGTGGAGCCAGATATGAGAAGAGAACTAGAGGAAGAAAGAAATCTGATTATTTCAGCCAGGCAAGAAAGAGAGGAGTTCTATGATCAACTGGCTGATGATTGAAGTGTAGTTTTATGAAACAATTTTTTTTGGTTGGTTTGTTAAAACAATGTGTTTTGATTGGCTCAGTTTTTATGACTGTAATCTGTGAACCTTTTCTTGAGATTAAATTCATGTATTTCAATCTCATTCTGGTTATTTGTGCTTGCTATGAATCCTTGTATTATTTCATCTATTATCATTTCTCTTATCAAATATGAAAAACATGTTCTAAAATAGATCTTCCTTTACCAAAAAGGGGAAATTGTTAGGACCTAACTTTGATCAATGTCTTAGTTAGTTGGTTTTGATAAAGGAATATATATATAGAACATGGTTTATATCAAAAGAGGAAGACTGTCACCATGATCCTTTTCTATGACAAACTAAGTCCATGATCGACCAAATCAAACTTCATATTCATTCCTCAGTGTATCCGATACACTATGAGTTTGATAGTTATGATTCTGTTATATACAATGATTACAATCAATCAAAAACATGAATCATATTCTCTCTCTAAGCCATCAAGATCATCAAAGTGCATCTCAGTCCTTATAAGAGAACATCTCTGATAGCTAAGCCTTGTATGATCTGACAGCCATGACTTCATTCCTCTGATAGCCATCACTTTGTCTCAATCTCTGTTACCACAATCTCAATCAAAGTGGAACCTGGATCTTCACAACTGTCAAGTTCACCATTGAAGACCAATGAAGACCACCGAAGACCTTGGAAGCTCTCGGTTCAAGCCACAGCTCAAGCCACTCATGAATACCTGCAAGTGGACAAGTGGGGCAAAGACCAGTCAAGGCTCATTAATGTAGCTACAACAGTCATATTCCAACGGCTACATTGAAGGGTATAAATAGAGGAATTCATCCTCTACACAATACTACTGAAAAATACTCTTTTTCACAGTCCAAAACCTTTCCCTCACACCCACACACACCTCCTGTAATTCACACACACACTCACAAATCCTTACCCTTTAAACTCTGTTCCAAACCAAACCCTCACCCCAAAACCTTTGCCTCCATAACAAAACACCCCTTAGTGTGTTAATTCACAAATTCCAAAATCCTAAGACTGTACTTTAGGTGTAGAATTAGTTTGTAATCACTCAAGACTGTACTTTGAGTGTATTATTTGTTTTGTAATATCTTGAGACTGTACTTCAAGTTGTAAAAACACTTAAGACTGTACTTTAAGTGTATCCCTAGTTGACTGTACTAATTAGGAAGAGAAAGTTCAAGGAACTTGCCTGAATCAATCATTTGTAATTTTTGTTGATTAAAGATTATAATAAAATTGATCTCACTTGTCAAGATTGACAGTGGGAGTGGATGTAGGAGGAGTGAACTCTGAACCACTTTAAATTCTCTATGTTATTACATTTTTGCAATCACATTCACACACTTGCATTATTTCTTTGTGTTTCTTGTCCTATCATTATTTCAAGTCTCTCTTATTCCGCTGCACAATTCAACTATCATCTGACAGCTAAGTCAAAACCATAGCTGTCTGATCATCTGCATATCAACAAAGGGCCTTTCACATGTGACCAAATTTTAATGGGTAAAATAGGTAAATTCAAATAATATTTAAAAAAGAAAAAAGCAAAGGTTCAATTCGTAAGATAATAAAGTGAAAGGTTAATTATACTAACTTATTAAGGGCTATTAATTAAAAACTTCAAACTTAAGGGTTTAATTTAAAAAGTAAAAAAAAAACCTTTATCCCCCTCCTCCTCCGCCGTTCTTCATCATTTCTGTATTGCCGGCCGAGTCTATGACTATCTCCGGCAATTCCAATATCCGGCAAATCTATCCTTGTTTTACTTCTTTGAAATAACCCATCTCCAACCCCCACTCGCATCAACTCCGACTTTTGTTAGTCTCACAAAACTCCGGCAGCCTCAAACCCACTTCTCCTTCTTCAAGCTTCAAGCTTCAGCCATGGAAAAAAAAATTCCTCAAATTTGGATTGAAATTTGATTTTTCATTGCTTGAGATTATGTACACCATTGTGACTTCAATTCGAGTTCGAAATCTAAAATGAACCCAAATCAAATCAAGTTTCAATCTATTTATTTCTCTACTAATCAATTAGGTTATGGATATTTGATTTTGGGGTTATTTCCATTCAAATCTACTGAATCCTTATTTGCAATTTGTTGCGAATAATGGAGGAAGGAGGATTTTGGTGTTGATTGAGATGGATATGTTGGATTGTATATGGCGGTCACGGCAGATTTGCAGACAATGGTGGTAGGGTGGGCTATGAAGGTGTTAATGGTGATATAGGATATAGAGATAGTGAAGAAGAGAAGGGGAGAGTTGGAGTACCGAAAATACCCCTGAAAAAATGACATGTGCAATGGCACATGATCATTTAACGAGAAAAATTAACGGAATTAGTGATAGTGGTAATGGATGAAAAAAAAAAAAACAATTGAATGTGTTGGATCAAAAAAAAAATAGTTTAGTGGTAATATCCACAAAAGGATAATAGTTGGATGCTATTTTTTGCATTTTTTCCAAAAAACAATGAGAGGAATCGAATCCTAAACCTCACAAAATCAGCTTCCTTTTTTCTTTTCTTTTATAATGACAATAATGTAGTAAACATATTAATTTATTATTATGTGAAAAATATATATATGTATATTATGTTAATCATATAGAATCATGAAAATCTACTTTTTTCTAATCAAATCTTTTGGTGTTAGTTTTTAATGATTTGGTTTTTAGTTCATTTTGGGCTCGTTTGGTAGGCCGATAGGATTAACATGTATTAATAGGGAGGAGGTTATTAATCAGGGGATTAATAATACCACCCTTTTTTTAGGATAAATAAGAAGGGGATAAGAGGTGTTCAGATGCTTATCTGGGTTGTACTTTGGATAATTACTACGGTTGCATTTAATCTACCAAACATATCGTTTGGTAGGCCGATAGGATTAACATGTATTAATAGGGAGGAGGTTATTAATCCAGGGATTAATAATACCACCCTTTTTTAGGATAAATAAGAAGGGGATAAGAGGTGTTCAGATGCTTATCTGGGTTGTACTTTGGATAATTACTACGGTTGCATTTAATCTACCAAACATACTTTTATTGGACTAATAATCCTATCCGGTCATTCATCGACCTACCAAACGACAACATTACATTCAATATAATTACTTTTCTTCATTGTGTGTATGCATTCAATATTATATTTTCTGATAAGAAGAAGTGATTGAATTAATTTAAATTTGATCTGTTCTAATCGGTATCTAAGCTTTTAAAAATCAAGACAAGTTCAATATATGTATTTTAGAAATTTTAGAATCCGGATTAAAACCGATACAAATTTCAAAGATTAAACTCGATTTTAATCGGTGTCCAGACTTCTTAAAATGGGTTCACGAGTCCGCATATATCGAGTCTTTAAGACTGAACACACAATAAAATTGATATAGGATAGCGGAAACGATAGAAAGGATAGATACCATTAATCTGTTGATTGTATGCAACAATATCGGAATAATAATCGTTAATATTCTATTGATTTTAAGAATACAATAAAATTGACAATAAAAAGAACAAAATCAGTTTGGGTGAATAAAGAAACACTCTCATTATTAAAATTCATTAATAAATCACTGATTTTTGAAAATTACACAGTAAACTTAATTTACAGGACTTCTATAACTTGGAAAACATGTCAAAACACATCCAAAAATACTTCTAATAATTTATATGATAGCCTAATACCACAATAAACCATCATAATATTGGCTGAATGTAATTCAAAACTAGAAATTATCACCTAACTAAATATAAATTTAAAATTAAATTAAAATATAAATAATTAAAATAAAATTTATATTAATCCATATGTTGATTTCCATCAAAAAGTCATTAGATCTGAATTTGGGCCTTGATTCTAAATACACAATCATATGGAGTAGTCCACTACTCAACAAGTTGGATTGAATAAAGTAATGGACTAATATCCATTTCATTTGATTTGGGCCATTGTAAGTAACATCCTAAAGTATATTGGACTCCTAATTAAAAAGTTTAGTAAGCACCAACATCGTACACTGTACGACTTTCTGTTTTGAGCCATCTCATCTCATCTCATAGATTGAATATTATACCAAAATAGAAGACATAAATATAGCCTAAGAAGTGTGTGAGCGAGTACATTGGCCCCCGACTAGTTAATTCCCGCATAAGATTCCAACCATGAACACCACCGCTTTTAACATAACGAGTTCCGGTGACAATACTTGCACCTGTCTCCATCTGTTTCCTGGAACCACAAAACTTCGGTTAATGGGTGGCATATGTAGACCGAAGAAAATAAGCTCAACGGGAACATATCTTACTTGATAAAATCTGGCAGGTACTTCAGCTGCGTGAGCAGAATAACAGAAACCAAGCATAAAGAAACTTAATTAGATGGAATACAAGCATAGTGTAATGAAAAGAGCTATGCAACTGTATACTCCGTCAAATAAATGTCGCACCTTGAATTTTTGGACAACATGATTGAACATTGACCAAGAAGGTATGCAAATCTAATTATTTTCATGTTATTCTAAAAGTGGTTATTGATGCACCAACAGAAACAATATCAGTAACTATTTTATAGAATTTCATGAAGATAAGCAATTTTTCATAAAATATTGGTCAAAGTTCAATCAAGATGACCAATAAAGTCAAGGTGTGACTTTTGAGGCATGGAAAGCCCAAGCATGACTTAGTTTTTAGGGCCTCACACAGCCATCCTCGCTATCAACCCACATTTTTTTCGTTATCGTTACATGTCTCTGGCCTACACATTAAGTTGATGCTTGATACTTCCTAAATGTTGTCCCTAGGTTTCGAAATTCACTTGAAACTTTCAGGATGTTGTCTCTAGGTATATAAATTCACTTCATATCTACGGGATATTATATATCAGCACGCACCACATCACATTATAATACTTGCATTGGCTTAGGAAACATACAATATCGGGGAGCGGGAATACTATAATCTTATGGCTCAAACATGTGTGATACACATATCCATATTCCAATCTGTTTCTTTTCAGGAATATAATATGATTGATAATATACCTCCAAAGTTTACCAATTGAATACTTCAACTAATGTTCAAGAAAAGATTCCCCTAAATCAGGTTTCCGAGAAATATAATTAAAGTTGGATGATATATTCCAAATTAAACCACTTACATTACATGTGAGATAGATTAGCATCCATGATAACAACAAAGTTGCCCGAAGCATGCTTCAAGCCATGAACATATGCAGTCCCTGCATAATATAACACCAACACCAAGATGTAGCTCTAAACTAAAAGGTAACAATAATGAAAAAGAAAATACCTAGTCCAAACTTCTTAGGTCTAGCTCTTAATAGTTGTCATAAGGAAAGAAAAATAGTTAGAGTGTACAAGAAAAAGAAAGGAAAAATACATGTTCCAATAAATGGTATCACATCAATTATTATACTCACAATGCGGTCTTCACCATAAACCTGCTGCAACTACTGCTTGACAATATCTTGAGTTTCATCGGGACTACCATCATCCACAACTATTATTTCAAAATCAACATCCCTGATCAGAGAGTAGAAACATTAGGCTGACAAATGCCTGCATACCGAAAAAAAATTAATTATATTTTTATAATTCCTCTCTTTTCAAAAAAAAAAAAAATTATATTTTTATAATGATTCACAATGCGGTCTTCACCATAAATAATTCCTCCCTTTTCAAAAAAAAAAAGCTTTATTAATAAAATTTTCGAAATTAAATGACAATTAATTGTAGTTTTATATTAATTTACTATATTAAATGACAAGTAATTATATTTTTATAATGATTTACTGTATTAATTAAATGTACGAGCTCCACTTCGCCATACCAATGGTCAGCGCTATTTTGAACACCATCAATACCAGATCGGATGCCCGTACTGTCTCTGTACTCCTTCATCACAGCGAATCAAACCTATGTTTGTTGACTACTAGTCAACGTCCGTTGCTGTCGAAGCAATTTCTTTGTTTCCTCCCAATACCCCTCGCCTTGTTCTCATCCTCATCACGGACGATGCGCCCGAGACTTTTGTTGTCGTTGACTTTTTGAAAAGATACGAGGATACGGCGGAATCGGGTGATGTTGAATTCAAGTGGGTTTGCCCGGATAGCGAGTGAGGCCCGTTTAATATTGATTTTGACTTTTTCAAAATATAATTGCTTGTCATTTAATTTAGATTTTTTTTTAAAAAGGATTTATTTTATTTTTATTTTTTGAAAGGAAAGGACTTGTTTATTTATATTTTAAAAAAATAATTAAATTCATTATTTTAATATATTAGTTATTTTAAATTTTTATTATTTTAAATTTGAAAATTTTTTATTTCAACTTTAAATTTAAGTATTTGTATTTAACTCCTTAATAACTAATACTCATTTTAAAGTGATTCATTTCGTCAATCGTGTGAAAGTCACATGTGCCTTAAATGATTTTTCTAACGAAATCAGCCAAAAAGCCCTATTTTGCCAACAAAGTGACAAGTCAGACCCTATTTCGCTAAAATTTAAACGTCAGACCCCAAACTGGTACCACCCCGTGAACGTTGGGCCCTATTTTGTAATTTACCCATAAAATAAAGACTTGACAAACTATTGTTAATAGGAGTAGACTGATAGTGATAACCACTTATAAATTATATCTTAATCTATGATATACAAAATAGAAGAGTTACACCCAAAAGCTACTATTGCTTAGAAGTAGTTCTAGTGCTTGTTTCCACCATGGCTCGATTATATAGAGCTTTACAAAGCAGAAGGGATACACCCAAAAGCTGAAGTCTAACTATTGTTTGTTTCCAGCATATACTTGAATACACTGAGCATCTGAATCTGTTACATAGTGTTTATATTGAAATAAGAAGGCATGCGTCCAGGCTTCACACATAGTATAAAGGCATAGTCAGCCTAGTGCCTTGTTACTTAGGATGAAAGCAGAAGAAGGCCCCTACAAGCTCAAGCATGAGGTGCACGACTGCAAGGTGACACACAGGCAGTAATGAAGTAATAAGTTCATCTGAAGTTGGGTCACATTTGGAGGTCAGCAGAGATTGATTAATAGGGGTGCATAGACTAATTGATAAGACCTCAAGCTGTCATTGAGATGGCACCAAACAACTGGATCAATACTATATCATGAAGCTTGATCCATAATACCCCAAAGAGAGAGACACAAAGATAAACAGAGAAGGTCAACCTCTAAATGAATCTACTGGGTTCACTACTAAAAAAAAATAAGCGATAGAGACCCCAAAATCTGACACGCTTTGAAGTGGTCTCTGATTGCCAAATCGAAGGACAGCTCAATGACGGACATCACACCTCCTCTACATAGCCTCCTTTACAAAGTGCTTGGATGATTAAAAGATAGCCTTTGTTGTTCATTTCAACCTCTTTTTCCTTCATTGTTCTTCCAAAAGTCTCCATCACAAACTGCACAAACAAAGAAACCTGTTCTGCTAATGATATCATGAATACACTTGCTCATGATGGGAACGAAGGTTTAGAAGAAAAGGACCCCACAAAGTTAGAGGCTTAGTCTGTTACTTTGTTTAGCAATTACGGTAACAATTAATAGTCGAGCAATGTTGAGCACTGGTCAATGCTGACATGAATATCTACCCAAAGCATTCTATATTGTCCTAGTCCTTACATCATAAGCACACTCAAACTTACATTCACATCAGGTTCATATTTATTCTTAGAACCTATTCACACATACTATTGTTGTAAAGATTATCAGCTACTCGGCCATCATATGCAATAAACACCCAGATTACATATCTTCTATTTTACCATGAAATATGTGGATGCATTAATTCAAGAAATAAAAGCACCTAAACAGAAATACCAAAACTCATTATTTATTAGGGAGCCTACCAATGGATCAGGTGTCCGTGCACAATATTCAGGAATATAAATGAAATCATCTGCTGTAAAGGAGTGACTCATGTCGTTGAGATTTGACAGCAGACCTGACGCTATGCTTCTCTCGCCTAAACGATGTGCATCCACGATTTGCAGCTGCCACGGCCATGTGATAGAATCCCTCCAATATGTTGAATTACAATGAACTGCATTGTAAAAAATCTGACATTCTCAATAACCCTATCACTTTTGCAACAACCAAAGTATCAAGTGTTATACAATACAACAATGAAGTGACAACGCAACTAAAATTTTAGAGTTTTCTATATACCATGTACATGCACAAGAAGGAGAGTACTTTTCCCACCCAAGATGTGTAATAACCCAAAAATTTTCGAGGATTATTTGATAAATTGTTAAATTTTAAATTAGGCTTTTAGAGTGACTAATAATTATATTGAAGTCCTAGGAATTATATTATGTGGGTTAAATTATTTAGATGAGTTGGGCTTTGGTATTGGGCTTAGGTTTAGTAGAATCCTTTTATAAATACTCATTTTTAATAATTGTTTTAGTAATTAAATTGTTTCTTTAAATTAAATTATTTGAATTACATTTTTTATTAAAAGGATTGGAAGTAATGGGCTTGAGTTATTATTGGACTAAAATTTTTGTGGACTTGTTTCATTGGGCTTTGACTACCTATTTAGCCTAGGATTTAGAAACCTAATATATATATATATATTTATATACAGTATATTCTTTTAATACCTAGGGTTAGTTTATTTTTACAAAGAAAGAAATAGAGAAAGAAAGAAAGAGAGAGAGAGGGAGGCGACTCATTGTCTTGCCGTGAAGAAAGAAAGTGAGGCAGCAATCTTTTTTTTGAAGAAGAAAATCTTGGGCATTTGTTATATCAAATTGAGGTAAGGTTTCATTCCGTCCAATAATTATTGTTATTAAATTTAAACCCTAGAAACTCTTGAGATTAGATTGGGTTTTTATTATGAATATTGTTGATTAATTAAGAATTAATTTAAGGACATTATATTGATCGGATCATTGAGTAATTTAAAACCTAATATTGATTAAGATTGAAAAACATGTTAAGAAAATTAGGTTGGACATAATATGCATGCTAGGGTTTATGATGATTGAAATTAGGGTTCATACCATAATATAATTGATTTATTTGGATTTGATCTAAAGTATTATGTTGGAACGGAGGGAGTATTTGTTAAAAAAAATATAGTGTTTGGTAAGTGTGTGCGTGAGTTTTATGTGTGTGTGTTGTAAGGATTTTGGTGTAAAAATTAATTACAAATTGTTTTGGGTAAAATAATGATATCAAAAAGGTTTTGATTTTAAATAAAAGTGTTTTTGGTTAGAAATCTAACCAAGATTTAAAAGCTGAAAATCATTTTCCAAAACCCTAGTGACCCAAACTGAAAATCTAAAAATTAGGGACTGTTCTGTAATTTTTGAAAGTCAAGGGACTATTCTGTAATTTTTGAAAGTCAAGGGACTGTTCTGTAATTTTTGAAAGTCAAGGGGCTGTTTTGCAAAAATCTGAAAGTTGAGGGACTGTTTTGCAAAATCTGAAAGTTGAGGGGCTGTTTTGCAAAATTCTGAAAACTAAAGGGACCTTTTTTAGAGTAATAAAAAGTCAAAAGACCTTTAGAAAATTATTTAAAAAGGTGTAATTAGTGTGTATAAATGTGTTTTTGATTAAAGAAAAGGGAATAAAAAATGTTAGAAACCTAAGGGTAGTTTGGGTAAATCCAAGAGGTGTTTTGGTATTTATATGAAGGGTATTTTGGGAAACTCTAGAAGTGGAAAGCAACTTGAGACAGAGTTAAATAGAATTAACTCATAAGTTAGTGAAGTAAAATAAAGTTAAGTTGGGACGGAGTATTAAGTAGTTAATCCGTACTTAACGGATATTATTTATTTGTGTAGATACGATCGGAGTTAGCAATTGTTCGAGTGCAAACAATCGAGGTAAGAGATTATACATCTTTAAGTTAATTGGTTTCCGCTCCGTTTCATTTTTTAGGTTTCCGCATATTTCTTGGCGATGTACGTTTCTTTAATACGTAAAAGCTGACCTCGCGTCAGTATTTGTTTTGACTCCCTCGTTTACCGTTATTTGCCAATCTTTTGCTATTCGTTTGCTATATCGTTCTTTTGATTTCGTAAATACAGAATTTTATTGTTATTGTGAAAGTTCATATTCTGTATAAAAATGATTTTGATATGATGTGATTTTTGTTCCATTAATGATCACTAAGTTAAACTGACACCTGTGGCGGGGTATATTTGATATTTGGCCTTCGGGCAAACTTAGTTCACCGCTTCAATGTAGGAGTGGTGGAGTGTTCCGGATACACTGTTTAGGACTCTGCGGAGTCAACCTTAGTGCTCCTTGTGGGCTTTTGTTCCCTTTATGGGATTTTGGTTTGATAAGGTCAGTGGATCACTTATGTGATCATGATGTCTGTGAGTGATTTGATTATCTACGGCTGGTATGGGACAGTTGTAGATAATTAGGTCATTCGAGTCAACTTTGTTCAGCTTATCAGTCCTTTGAATTTCCTTATAATCTGTGAGTGGTTTAGTTAGTTAAAGCTGGTATGGGACAGTTTTAAATAAGTAAACCATTCGAGTCAATTTGAATCGATTTCGTCGTCATTTGGAACTCCAAAATATTTGTTAACTCAGTTTGTGAAACCAGTGAGATTTTGAAAGACATGCGATTTGAGAATTTGTTAAATAATGATTTCGAATTTGTACTTCGTTATGTCTTCGGTTGTTATTTGAAAATTGTATCGTTTGATATTCCTTCAGGTCAACTCCTCCTTAATGCTTAGGAGGGTTGTATATGAACTTACTGGGCATTGTTCGCTCACCCTTTCATCTTCTTTTCTTCCAGATTTCATATAGGAAGAATGTGAAACGGTTCGGGAGCACTTCATAAGGAGTTCAAGGATCGTTTTTAGCTTATTTCATTTTAGAATCTTTAGTCAGTTAATGCAGTTATTTGAGAGTTGTAAGACTATTTAAGAATTTTGTTGAGCTAGTGGATTGTACTAGCCGTTGAAATTGTTACCGTTATCCGCCTTTAAGTTATATTCAAATTGTGGTTAATGTTTGAATTATGGTTTTAGTAGCCGTTGGAGGTTATTTAATTATCAATTAAGTATTATTATTGTTGTGGAAATTCGGGGTCGTTACAGTTGGTATCAGAGCTTTGACTTTAGATCTTTGGGAGTTAGGCTGTATGAGGGTTAAGTTTGATTTGAGCCTTTAGATCTTTGGGAGTTTAGAATGTGTGAGAATAACTTTTATATGAGTCTTAGGTTTGACCTCAGTGGCATTCTTGGAGTGTTTAGTGTAGATTGATATGATAAGATTAGTTGCTTCATCAGATTATGAAAGTTTAGAGGACTAAACTTCTTTTAAGAGGTAAGAATGTAATAACCCAAAAATTTTCGAGGATTATTTGATAAATTGTTAAATTTTAAATTAGGCTTTTAGAGTGACTAATAATTATATTGAAGTCCTAGGAATTATATTATGTGGGTTAAATTATTTAGATGAGTTGGGCTTTGGTATTGGGCTTAGGTTTTGTAGAATCCTTTTATAAATACTCATTTTTAATAATTGTTTTAGTAATTAAATTGTTTCTTTAAATTAAATTATTTGAATTACATTTTTTATTAAAAGGATTGGAAGTAATGGGCTTGAGTTATTATTGGACTAAAATTTTTGTGGACTTGTTTCATTGGGCTTTGACTACCTATTTAGCCTAGGATTTAGAAACCTAATATAGATATATATTTATATACAGTATATTCTTTTAATACCTAGGGTTAGTTTATTTTTACAAAGAAAGAAATAGAGAAAGAAAGAAAGAGAGAGAGAGGGAGGCGGCTCATTGTCTTGCCGTGAAGAAAGAAAGTGAGGCAGCAATCTTTTTTTGAAGAAGAAAATCTTGGGCATTTGTTATATCAAATTGAGGTAAGGTTTCATTCCGTCCAATAATTATTGTTATTAAATTTAAACCCTAGAAACTCTTGAGATTTGATTGGGTTTTTATTATGAATATTGTTGATTAATTAAGAATTAATTTAAGGACATTATATTGATCGGATCATTGATTAATTTAAAACCTAATATTGATTAAGATTGAAAAACATGTTAAGAAAATTAGGTTGGACATAATAAGCATGCTAGAGTTTATGATGATTGAAATTAGGGTTCATACCATAATATAATTGATTTATTTGGATTTGATCTAAAGTATTATGTTGGAACGGAGGGAGTATTTGTTAAAAAAAATATAGTGTTTGGTAAGTGTGTGCGTGAGTTTTATGTGTGTGTGTGTTGTAAGGATTTTGGTGTAAAAATTAATTACAAATTGTTTTGGGTAAAATAATGATATCAAAAAGGTTTTGATTTTAAATAAAAGTGTTTTTGGTTAGAAATCTAACCAAGATTTAAAAGCTGAAAATCAGTTTCCAAAACCCTAGTGTCCCAAACTGAAAATCTAAAAATTAGGGACTGTTCTGTAATTTTTGAAAGTCAAGGGACTATTCTGTAATTTTTGAAAGTCAAGGGACTGTTCTGTAATTTTTGAAAGTCAAGGGGCTGTTTTGCAAAAATCTGAAAGTTGAGGGACTGTTTTGCAAAATCTGAAAGTTGAGGGGCTGTTTTGCAAAATTCTGAAAACTAAAGGGACCTTTTTTAGAGTAATAAAAAGTCAAAAGACCTTTAGAAAATTATTTAAAAAGGTGTAATTAGTGTGTATAAATGTGTTTTTGATTAAAGAAAAGGGAATAAAAAATGTTAGAAACCTAAGGGTAGTTTGGGTAAATCCAAGAGGTGTTTTGGTATTTATATGAAGGGTATTTTGGGAAACTCTAGAAGTGGAAAGCAACTTGAGACAGAGTTAAATAGAATTAACTCATAAGTTAGTGAAGTAAAATAAAGTTAAGTTGGGACGGAGTATTAAGTAGTTAATCCGTACTTAACGGATATTATTTATTTGTGTGTAGATACGATCGGAGTTAGCAATTGTTCGAGTGCAAACAATCGAGGTAAGAGATTATACATCTTTAAGTTAATTGGTTTTCGCTCCGTTTCATTTTTTAGGTTTCCGCATATTTCTTGGCGATGTACGTTTCTTTAATACGTAAAAGCTGACCTCGCGTCAGTATTTGTTTTGACTCCCTCGTTTACCGTTATTTTCCAATCTTTTGCTATTCGTTTGCTATATCGTTCTTTTGATTTCGTAAATACAGGATTTTATTGTTATTGTGAAAGTTCATATTCGTATAAAAATGATTTTGATATGATGTGATTTTTGTTCCATTAATGATCACTAAGTTAGACAACACCTTGCGGGGTATATTTGATATTTGGCCTTCGGGCAAACTTAGTTCACCGCTTCAATGTAGGAGTGGTGGAGTGTTCCGATACACTTGTTTAGGACTCTGCGGAGTCAACCTTAGTGCTCCTTGTGGGCTTTTGTTCCCTTTATGGGATTTTGGTTTGATAAGGTCAGTGGACCACTTATGTGATCATGATGTCTATGAGTGATTTGATTATCTACGGCTAGTATGGGACAGTTGTAGATAATCAGGTCATTCGAGTCAACTTTGTTCAGCTTATCAGTCCTTTGAATTTCCTTATAATCTGTGAGTGGTTTAGTTAGTTAAAGCTGGTATGGGACAGTTTTAAATAAGTAAACCATTCGAGTCAATTTGAATCGATTTCGTCGTCATTTGGAACTCCAAAATATTTGTTAACTCAGTTTGTGAAACCAGTGAGATTTTGAAAGACATGTGATTTGAGAATTTGTTAAATAATGATTTCGAATTTGTACTTCGTTATGTCTTCGATTGTTATTTGAAAATTGTATCGTTTGATATTCCTTCAGGTCAACTCCTCCTTAGTAACCGGAGGGGTTGTATATGAACTTACTGGGCATTGTTTGCTCACCCTTTCATCTTCTTTTCTTCCAGATTTCATATAGGAAGAATGTGAAACGGTTCGGGAGCACTTCATAAGGAGTTCAAGGATCGTTTTTAGCTTATTTCATTTTAGAATCTTTAGTCAGTTAATGCAGTTATTTGAGAGTTGTAAGACTATTTAAGAATTTTGTTGAGCTAGTGGATTGTACTAGCCGTTGAAATTGTTACCGTTATCCGCCTTTAAGTTATATTCAAATTGTGGTTAATGTTTGAATTATGGTTTTAGTAGCCGTTGGAGGTTATTTAATTATCAATTAAGTATTATTATTGTTGTGGAAATTCGGGGTCGTTACAGTTGGTATCAGAGCTTTGACTTTAGATCTTTGGGAGTTAGGCTGTATGAGGTTAAGTTTGATTTGAGCCTTTAGATCTTTGGGAGTTTAGAATGTGTGAGAATAACTTTTATCTGAGTCTTAGGTTTGACCTCAGTGGCATTCTTGGAGTGTTTAGTGTAGATTGATATGATAAGATTAGTTGCTTCATCGGATTATGAAAGTTTAGAGGACTAAACTTCTTTTAAGGGGGTAAGAATGTAATAACCCAAAAATTTTCGAGGATTATTTGATAAATTGTTAAATTTTAAATTAGGCTTTTAGAGTGACTAATAATTATATTGAAGTCCTAGGAATTATATTATGTGGGTTAAATTATTTAGATGAGTTGGGCTTTGGTATTGGGCTTAGGTTTTGTAGAATCCTTTTATAAATACTCATTTTTAATAATTGTTTTAGTAATTAAATTGTTTCTTTAAATTAAATTATTTGAATTACATTTTTTATTAAAAGGATTGGAAGTAATGGGCTTGAGTTATTATTGGACTAAAATTTTTGTGGACTTGTTTCATTGGGCTTTGACTACCTATTTAGCCTAGGATTTAGAAACCTAATATATATATATATTTATATACAGTATATTCTTTTAATACCTAGGGTTAGTTTATTTTTACAAAGAAAGAAATAGAGAAAGAAAGAAAGAGAGAGAGAGGGAGGCGGCTCATTGTCTTGCCGTGAAGAAAGAAAGTGAGGTAGCAATCTTTTTTTGAAGAAGAAAATCTTGGGCATTTGTTATATCAAATTGAGGTAAGGTTTCATTCCGTCCAATAATTATTGTTATTAAATTTAAACCCTAGAAACTCTTGAGATTTGATTGGGTTTTTATTATGAATATTGTTGATTAATTAAGAATTAATTTAAGGACATTATATTGATCGGATCATTGATTAATTTAAAACCTAATATTGATTAAGATTGAAAAACATGTTAAGAAAATTAGGTTGGACATAATAAGCATGCTAGGGTTTATGATGATTGAAATTAGGGTTCATATCATAATATAATTGATTTATTTGGATTTGATCTAAAGTATTATGTTGGAACGGAGGGAGTATTTGTTAAAAAAAATATAGTGTTTGGTAAGTGTGTGCGTGAGTTTTATGTGTGTGTGTGTTGTAAGGATTTTGGTGTAAAAATTAATTACAAATTGTTTTGGGTAAAATAATGATATCAAAAAGGTTTTGATTTTAAATAAAAGTGTTTTTGGTTAGAAATCTAACCAAGATTTAAAAGCTGAAAATCAGTTTCCAAAACCCTAGTGACCAAACTGAAAATCTACAAATTAGAGACTGTTCTGTAATTTTTGAAAGTCAAGGGACTATTCTGTAATTTTTGAAAGTCAAGGGACTGTTCTGTAATTTTTGAAAGTCAAGGGGCTGTTTTGCAAAAATCTGAAAGTTGAGGGACTGTTTTGCAAAATCTGAAAGTTGAGGGGATGTTTTGCAAAATTCTGAAAACTAAAGGGACCTTTTTTAGAGTAATAAAAAGTCAAAAGACCTTTAGAAAATTATTTAAAAAGGTGTAATTAGTGTGTATAAATGTGTTTTTGATTAAAGAAAAGGGAATAAAAAATGTTAGAAACCTAAGGGTAGTTTGGGTAAATCCAAGAGGTGTTTTGGTATTTATATGAAGGGTATTTTGGGAAACTCTAGAAGTGGAAAGCAACTTGAGACAGAGTTAAATAGAATTAACTCATAAGTTAGTGAAGTAAAATAAAGTTAAGTTGGGACGGAGTATTAAGTAGTTAATCCGTACTTAACGGATATTATTTATTTGTGTAGATACGATCGGAGTTAGCAATTGTTCGAGTGCAAACAATCGAGGTAAGAGATTATACATCTTTAAGTTAATTGGTTTCCGCTCCGTTTCATTTTTTAGGTTTCCGCATATTTCTTGGCGATGTACGTTTCTTTAATACGTAAAAGCTGACCTCGCGTCAGTATTTGTTTTGACTCCCTCGTTTACCGTTATTTTCCAATCTTTTGCTATTCGTTTGCTATATCGTTCTTTTGATTTCGTAAATACAGGATTTTATTGTTATTGTGAAAGTTCATATTCTGTATAAAAATGATTTTGATATGATGTGATTTTTGTTCCATTAATGATCACTAAGTTAGACAACCTGCTTCAGCGGGGTATATTTGATATTTGGCCTTCGGGCAAACTTAGTTCACCGCTTCAATGTAGGAGTGGTGGAGTGTTCCGGATACACTGTTTAGGACTCTGCGGAGTCAACCTTAGTGCTCCTTGTGGGCTTTTGTTCCCTTTATGGGATTTTGGTTTGATAAGGTCAGTGGACCACTTATGTGATCATGATGTCTATGAGTGATTTGATTATCTACGGCTAGTATGGGACAGTTGTAGATAATCAGGTCATTCGAGTCAACTTTGTTCAGCTTATCAGTCCTTTGAATTTCCTTATAATCTGTGAGTGGTTTAGTTAGTTAAAGCTGGTATGGGACAGTTTTAAATAAGTAAACCATTCGAGTCAATTTGAATCGATTTCGTCGTCATTTGGAACTCCAAAATATTTGTTAACTCAGTTTGTGAAACCAGTGAGATTTTGAAAGACATGTGATTTGAGAATTTGTTAAATAATGATTTCGAATTTGTAATTCGTTATGTCTTCGATTGTTATTTGAAAATTGTATCGTTTGATATTCCTTCAGGTCAACTCCTCCTTAGTAACCGGAGGGGTTGTATATGAACTTACTGGGCATTGTTCGCTCACCCTTTCATCTTTTCTTCCAGATTTCATATAAGAAGAATGTGAAACGGTTCGGGAGCACTTCATAAGGAGTTCAAGGATCGTTTTTAGCTTATTTCATTTTAGAATCTTTAGTCAGTTAATGCAGTTATTTGATAGTTGTAAGACTATTTAAGAATTTTGTTGAGCTAGTGGATTGTACTAGCCGTTGAAATTGTTACCGTTATCCGCCTTTAAGTTATATTCAAATTGTGGTTAATGTTTGAATTATGGTTTTAGTAGCTGTTGGAGGTTATTTAATTATCAATTAAGTATTATTATTGTTGTGGAAATTCGGGGTCGTTACAAGATGAGTGTCCGTTTTCTAATAAAATTACTAAATGCATCGATTTACGTGCATTTGGAATGGCTTAATGTAGATGTTATGATAATCACTTATACGTGGCTGTTAAATTTCATAAGGGGTCGACTTTATTTTTTGGGAAAAGACTTAAAAGAACACTTGTTTGAAAGGGGGGGGGGGGAAAGTACCACAATATCGTGAATTTTTCAGAGGCACATCTTTCACTTTCTTACAGGCTGAAGCTTTATGACCTGACATTCATTATAGGCCAATGACTACTTTGTATCCATAATCTTGGAAGTAACTTACAGAAATAAGAGCATACAACAGACAAAATATCACTCTTGAATAAAATGAATACAAAAGAGAAAAGACATACAAATGCAGCTACATTTGATTGGCGAAAGGAAGTTGGCAATCAACCGCTAACGGAGCTTCTTTCTGTTCAAACACAACAATAATTTGAATTTCCAATGCTAGAAATTGGAGGCAGATATATGGAATTGAATCGATATAATATGAAAGGTACGGTTTTAACTCAAATTCCAAGTTTTGCATTTGGGTTTTGAAGAAAAAAAGATAATATTTTGTAAAAATTGAAAATTGCTCCCCAAAATCCAATTACAGAGCTTAGAATTTAGTTGTGAAAAAAGAAGAAGAAGATGAAAGTGGGAATAATCTCACATTGACTTCAGCATAATTAGGGTCCTAAACAAAACCCTAAATGTCAGAACATGTGAATGGACGATGGTGAGACGAATTGGGATCTGGTAGCTGGACGACGGATGTGGAGGTGAGGTTCGCCACCGCCGGTGCCGCTAAATGTCGTTTGATAGTAGGTGTAGGGGAAATAGGGTCTTGATATTGATACTGAGGCCGGATATGTGATTGAATCGTGTATAATCCACTTTCCGAATAAAGTATTTCGACCCTTATTGCCTGGGTTACACGCAATCCTTATTGGGATAAGACAATCACTCAACCTGTTTGTGCTTTCGTTATTGTTGTATCACTCTTGTATGTTGTGTGTGTTACAAATGAGATCAAACATCTGTATTTAAACAGATGGAGAGGCATCAGATAAAGGGTATAACCAAAAGACACGACTTTAGCCAAGCGATGTGTCTTTTCGCCTTGAACCGGGCACTGTTCAGAACCGCTCGCCGAGTCAAGGGACTCGCTCGGCCGAGCAAAGATGTCCCAAGACAATTTGCCCAACTGCACGGCCGTGTCCTTTTGAACTGCACGACCGTGTTGTTCACACTGCTCGACCGAGCAAGGCATATGCCTTGGCCGAGCAAGGCTGTCCAGAAACTTGGACAATCTGCTATGCTCTGCTCGGCCGAGTCAAGGACTCTGCTCGGCCGAGCACATCAGCAAAATGTGCTACCCTTTAACTTTTACTTCTTTATCGAGGTTGACTTCGTTTTAGCTCAAACGAGTGTGTACTCCACACTTTCCCTTACTCGTATCCGAGTCTAATACGAATCACATTGATCTCTAGCAAATCACCATTACAATAAAATAGTGGATGACACTAAAATCACCAACAAATCCCCTCCATTTTAGTGTAATCCTTTGATTTACCAAACTTTATAAATAACGAAACAAACGAATGCGTAAATGAAAATGTCTTGCGATTGAATTTTCATCTTAGTACAATACACATTTCAAATACTCGAGAATTGGGGTGTCCTAACGATTGAACCCGTCAACTCATATGAATACCTGAAGATACTATACACATAAGTTCAGTACAATTCTCTTTGTTTAATCTTGACACTTTTACAAGCCATGTGTCCATATCCATTAGTGAACATATAGGAAGCCAAGTCCTAGCTTCTTGAAGCGGCAAAACTTCATGTCCACATAGGTAGTTCATTTAATCTTGCACCTGCAGTTGCAATTTTTCAAAGGAACTATTAAGAAGATATTCTTTAACCTAACCTTTACTTGCAGGTCTGAACACATACCTTGGGAAAGATAATAACATGTGTTCCAATCTCCAACTGCGAGCTTTCCACATTGAATTCAAGCTTCTAACGTTGTATTAGAAGGGAATTGGATATCTCACAATTAGAGGATTAAATGGACTTTAATCCCATTCCCAGTGCAGACTTATTTACCAAGTCTCTGGCTAACCCCTTCTTCAAGTGGTCAGCCAAATTTTGTTGCGACCGAACAAACTCAACTGATATCACACCATTCATGATTAACTCCCGAATCATACTATGCCTGACACCCAAGTGTCTAGACTTGCCATTATAAATCTGACTATAGGCCCTAGCCAAGGTGGCAGCACTATCACAATGGATAGACATTGGTGATATCGGTTTTGGCCATAATGGAATCTCATATATCAAGTTCCGAAGCCACTCCGCTTCTTTTCCAGCAGCAGCCAATGCTACAAACTCAGATTCCATTGTAGAATGTGTAATACATGTCTGCTTTTTGGAAGCCCAAGAAATGGCACCTCCTCCAAGCAAGAACACCCAACCACTGGTAGAAGATGAATCTTCTTGGTTGATCCAACTAGCATCTGTGTAACCTTCTAATATAGAAGGATGTCCACTATAACACAAACCATAGTCCATAGTACCTTTTAAGTACTTGAACACCCTTGTTATAGCATGCCAATGCTGTCTACTAGGATTACTAGTGAACCTACTCAATCTTCCAACTGCATAAGCAATATCAGGTCGAGTGCCCGTCATAGAATACATCAAACTGCCTATGGCTTTTGAGTATTCGAGCTGTGACACAGGTTTACCGGTGTTTGACACAAGTTTCTCAGTAGGATCCATGGGAGTACTAACTTTAGAAAAATTATCACAATTAAACCTCTTGAGAATTTTCTCAATATAATGAGATTGTGATATTGCAATTCCCTTGTTCATCCGTTTAATCTTTATAGCAAGAATTACATCGGCTTTTCCCATGTCCTTCATAGAAAACTTTGATGACAAAAACTTCTTAGTTTCATCAACTACATTTTGGTCTGTGCCAAAAATCAACATGTCATCTACATATAGGCAGATGATTACACCTTTACCGGATTCATCAAATCTGCTATATACACATTTGTCGGACTTATTTAATACAAAACCATTCGACAAAACAACCTCATCAAAATTTTTGATGCCACTGTTTAGGTGCTTGCTTTAGCCCACATACAATTGTAAGTGCTCCAATTTGAGCTTGTTAGAATTTTCGTTAGAAAATTAACGAAAGTTATAACATTTCTAACAATTCCTAACAATCCTAACTTTTCTAACAAAGTGAGGGTAAAATGGGCATTGTTATTTAAGGTTAAACCTCAAAAAGAATCTCAAAAAGTAAAACAAAAGAAGAAAACCATAAATAGAAATGGCTGGAAACAATAAACTGGCTGTTAATTTGAATTTTGAAAAAGATTATTCCTCTTGTCCAAAGCTGGAGCTGCATTTAATGAACAGTGCACGCCAAGCAACCCTATCCGCGCGGATGAGTCTGTCATTTCAGGAGGGCTATAAATTGAGCCCTCCAGTCACAAAAATAAGGAGGAACAACACCAATTGCACCGAACCTCTGGCGAAATATAGAGAGAAAACAGTGAGAATTCTTCAAGAATTGTCACCATTTTCTCTCCAATCTTTCCCAACTCACACTCATCCACTCACTCTCATATCTAAGCCTTAAACACTCATACACTCAAGCCAAAAACTCAAGAACACAAGGAAGATTGGTAAACCCTCCTTCTCCTTACCCTAAACTCCAACCATGCATGCATTTGCAAACTACAAAATGTAGTTCTTTCATCTTCTTGCTTTAGATCTAAGAAGATCACCATGGAAGACCATCTCCATGGATGATCTTCTACAAAGATCAAAATTATTTTCAAGTTCTCTTACTTTCTTGCAAAGAAAACTCATTTTCAAAACCCTAAAAACCATTTTCAAGCATCAAATCTCATTTTCAAAGGATAAAAATCCCCTTCCCAAGCAAATGAAATGCTTAGTCCTAATGTACCCCAAGGATGGTTTGGTATAGTTGATTCACCACTAAAATGTCAAGTGATAACTAACGAAAACCTAGGGAAATGGGGACAAGCATGGATGCAAAACCCTCTTTAAAATCACATTTTCTTTCTTGAGAAGTTGCTGTCCAGTAGCAATTTTCTCAGACCTCAGTCCATGGTCTAATTTTTTGGACACAGATAAATGTGGAATTTGGTGTTGACTACAAAACACTTTTTGTAGCCAACATCCAGATCTTTCCATACATATTTTTACTTTATTTTTTGGGTGAGTAAAACTCCTCTTTTCAAATTTTCTTTCAGAGGCTAGTTCATCAGTTTCTGGAAATCCAGATTGCATATCTGAGATTTCCAGAAAGTTTTGACCCCTCAAATATTCTCCAAAATGGAAAATTCCTTCGCACAAACCTTATTTAAGGTGTCTGGAACAACTTTCATTCTCTGAGTTTATCCAGATTATGAAGTTTTAAGACCCTTAAATCCATTTCAAAATCAAAGGTCCACTGCCTTTTTCATTCTGGCAGAAGTGGCTCTCAACTTCAAAAGGTCTTTTGAGTACCAAATCTCAATCCAAAAATCTTCCAAAAAATCATGGGATCAGTTTAAAGTCTTGAAAAGATATCCCATTTTTTACTTTTCTGAGTTCCAACTTATTTTGGCCAAAACACACACACACACACACACACACAAATGATTTTCAGCTTGGAAGACTCGTTTTACGAGGCATTCCGGGTGCACACTAACGTCCTTCCCGGCGTGTAACATGACCTCCGAACCTAAATCTCTGATCTCGGGCTTTTTTCAAAGTTTTGGCCCTCAAAATAAAAATGGCGTGGCGACTCCGTTTCGTTGATTTTTTCAAATAAAAATGGGAAAATTTTCGGACACACATCATCACAGTGGCGACTCCGCTGGGGACTAAGCTTTTTCTAAAAAAAAAATGATACTTGGTATATTGGTGGAAACCATTAAACTTCCCGTTATCGCCTCCTAACACGAGTCGGGGATAAATTGTGGTCTAACAATCCCACGTACCGGTATCACCGTTTTCAAAAAAAAAAAGAAAGAGCTTTTGAGGGTCAAGCTTCCGTCCCGGCTTTGAAAATCATTTTTGTGTGTGTGTTGATTTTTGCACAGTTTTCATGTTGTTTTGGCCGCCTCGGAGAAAGTCAAAATTTTGACTGTCGGAATAATGTCCCTAACTGTCGGAATTTTCGTGCTTATGTGTTCATTAAATTTCAAAAAAAAAATTTCAAAAAAAAAAGGGGTTTTCAAAAAAAAAAGAAAATTTTCAAAAAAATCATGCATCATATTTTTAAGACACATAAAAAAAAAATCTCTATTTTACTCAGAAAAAGAATATAGACTGCTTGCACACTACGCGCACGTGACCGTACACTGCACACTACGTCCCTAACCCGGGGAAATCCTTGTCGCGGTCCGTTTGGTCTTATTACGCCTCTCGGATGAGCACAGGACTACCCAAACATCCCATGGAGCCTCGTGTCGACCATGCACTTGTCCGTGACACACTTTGTCCGAGACCCGGTTGGTTTTTAGTCTGGTCTGTGTCATGCCCTGTCTGTGTATAGACCTTTCCTTTCAAGCCTTTGTCGGCATACCGACTCAATATCTTTCGGGGTCCCTAATCAGTCGAAGTTCTGCCGGTTTTCCGCCACAGACTTTGACCAAGATATTGACCGCGCCTTGACTTCGGCTCGGCGGCACAAATTATACACCGACTCCCCAAAGATTGACACCGAGTCATCAAGGATTAATGAATATTCCATGCCTAATTACGGCTTAACTGACGACAAGTCAAGATCAATCGTGGACATTTATCAGTCCAAATCACGCCGACTTTTCGTCGAGCCCTCGGACATGATCTTGACTTTTGACGTCAGCTTTGTCCGTAATTTACATCGAATGCTCGTTAAGACTCGATTACCCGCCAGACTTTTAGGATCGTTTTTCTTTCGGTCGATGGGACCCGCTTGCCCTATAGGACCCTCGCCCGGGCCGGCCCACCCCGGGAGGTCGAAATACGGGTGGAATACGAGGGGCTTATAGACGTAGTGATGGGGCCCAGATCCGAGGATCCCGAGTAGTTTGCGAAAAAGAAGAGCAATCTTTTCCAACCGATTAGGTTAATAAAGCATGTTTTAAATAAACGTGAACAAATAAGCGCATGTTGCATGAGCCCAATGCCCAAACACCTACCCTCCTTCCATTCCCGGACATCCGAACCTTCGTGTCCTTTCCCCGCGACTCCTCACAAAGCTTGGTTTCGGGCACCGGTCATCGTTTGATTAGTTGGGAAGAGTCAAGCGCGTCATCGCCTTCCCCGTTTGTTCCGACTCCGGGTTTCGTAATGTCCGCATCAGCCGGAAATGATGGGGACCACGTTGCTCCGTCCTCCAAAATCCCTCGAACAGGCACCGTGTGGATCCAGTTGGTAGAACAGATGAGACTTCGAAACGAGGCTCAAATTAGCGACCTTCTGGGGGTTGTCGCAAGTCATGGTTTGACTATCAGTCTCAATTCCGATGGCAATTTTACCGCAAAGAAGGAAGAGGGTTCTCCTCCTCTTCTTAATCGGCCAGGATACATCAAGATGCTACCCCAAGATTCCTATGTTTCCACCGCCGGGACTCCTGCCCGTCGACTTACAGGCAAGCGGCCCCCAAATAGCGATCGGGGACGAAAGAGTTCGGTATACCGTCGGTTGTCCCCTCTCAAAGTGATGATCCCACAAATATCGGCTGAGTGATGAAAATCGGGGGACGAGTTGAAGAAATATGGTCAGCCATCAAAGCCTTGGAAGAACGCCGGAACGGACAGCGGGCTGGATTGAAGAGGCCACACGCCACTTTGGGACCTTAACAATATCCCAACCGGCGGGGGCTACCTTGAAGGACAAACATATGCCCGTTCCCGGGACCTCAATATCTCTCATTACCCGGCGGAGTCCAATCACTCGCTTCCGAGGCGAGCCCAACAAACAGATCCCCCGGACCAATTCCACTCAAAGTCATTCCCGGCCACCGCTCAAACCCGAGGTCCCAAATCCGCCACCAGCCCGTAGAACACATTTGGTGGGATATTTGTGACTGTCCCGATTGCCTTGAAAGGGACTATCAGACTGGATACACGAGGACCGTCCTCCTAAGAAAAAGAAAATTTCCTCCCAAAGCCAAAAATTGAAGGAGAGATTCGAGGCCGGTGATAACGGTGTGGGAACGCTCGGGAGCCATCTCTGGGATTTGATTATTATGTACTCTACTCCGGTCAGTCTTCCCAAAGCAAACAGGGGAAAAAGAGCGTAAAAGCCTTGCCAACGACGGAATTGAGACCTTCGGATACCGTGAGTACTACGCTGCACGTAAGTCCAACCCCTCGGGGTCGCCCAAGGTTCGGTTGTCCAGCCTCCCGAGTATACATCGATGAAGAAAACCGACGCCGCCTCGGCGCTCCCACTCAATCCAACATGTTGATCGGAGATGGCAACCGCCACAAAAGGCATCGGTATAACCCGGGGCTTCGGCAAAGGCTCTACCTCGCAAGAAAAAGGCACGAAGCGGCTGGTTTAATGACTCTCAATCCCGAGACAAGGACCAAATCTATGATCCTCACCTATATGGGAGTATGATCACCTTCTGCGATGAAGATTTGCCAAGAGATGTCTCCCAACACAATGAAGCTTTGTACATCACTATTCGGCTCAACACCATGTCACTCCCTGGGGTATTAGTGGACAATGGATCATCAGTAAACGTCCTTCCCCTCAGCATGATGAGGGCCCTCCGCATAAATGAAAGGCGCATGATCCCATCTACCCGGACTGTCAAGGCCTACGACGGTTCGTCTCGTCCCATTCTGGGAACAGTGACTCTGGAACTCTGGTACGAAACCCAAATGGTGCCCGCAAAGTTCCATGTAATGGATATCCCCTCCGAGTTCACAGCCCTACTAGGGCGCCCTTGGTTGCATCACATGGAAGCCATAGCCTCCACTCTCCACCAATGCGTCAAAT
Source organism: Adenophora triphylla var. japonica (assembly GCA_022495995.1). NCBI lineage: Eukaryota > Viridiplantae > Streptophyta > Magnoliopsida > Asterales > Campanulaceae > Adenophora > Adenophora triphylla. Next base: position 44,436 of record JAFEMH010006565.1, read on the forward strand.
TCATCAACCGGCAGGGAGACCTTGAAGTCATAAGGGGTGACAGTTTCCTCATAGGGAACGAAGCTGAAACAATAGCCAAGAATGCCCACAGTCAAACACCGGGGCTACATCCTTCAAGAGGCAAGTCTCGCCAGCATCCTTTGGAATCCGGCGACTGTGATGATATGTGTATCCGAAAATTTTCCCATTTTTTGTTTGAAAAAATCAACGAAAACGGAGTCGCCACGCCATTTTAATTTTGAGGGCCAAAACTTTAAAAAAAAAAGCCCGAGATCAGAGATTTAGGTTCGGAGGTCATGTTACGCGTCGGGAAGGACGTTAGTGTGCACCCGACGCGCCTCGTAAAACGAGTCTTCCAAGCTGAAAATCATTTGTGTGTGTGTGTGTGTGTGTGTTTTGGCCAAAATAAGTTGAAACTCAGAAAAGTAAAAATTGGGATATCTTTTTAAGACTTTAAACTGATCCCATGATTTTTTGGAAGATTTTTGGGTTGAGATTTGGTACTCAAAAGACCTTTTGAAGTTGAGAGCCATTTCTGCCAGAATGAAAAAGACAGTGGACCTTTGATTTTGAAAGGGATTCAAGGGTCTTAAAACTTCATAATCTGGATAAACTCAGAGAATGAAAGTTGTTCTAGACACCTTAAATAAGATTTGTGCGAAGGAATTTTACATTTTGGAGAAGATTTGAGGGGTCAAAACCTTCTGGAAACCTCAGATATGAGATCTGGATTCCCAGAAGCTGATGAACTAGCCTCTGAAAGAAAATTTGAAAAGAGGAGTTTTACTCACCCAAAAAATAAAATAAAAATATGTCTGGAAAGCTCTGGATGTTGGCTACAAAAAGTATTTTGTAGTCAACACCAAATTCCAAGTTCATCTGTGTCCAAAAATTAAGACCATGGACTGAGGTCTGAGAAAATTGCTACTGGACAGCAACTTCTCAAGAAGGAGAATATGATTTTAAAGGGGGTTTTGCATCCATGCTTGTCCCCATTTCCCTAGGTTTTGGTTAGTTATCACTAGACATTTTAGTGGTGAATCAACTATACCAAACCATCCTTGGGGTACATTAGGACTAAGCATTTCATTTGCTTGGGAAGGGGATTTTTATCCTTTGAAAATGAGATTTTATGCTTGAAAATGGTTTTTAGGGTTTTGAAAATGAGTTTTCTTTGCAAGAAAGTAAGAGAACTTGAAAATAATTTTGATCCTTGTAGAAGATCATCCATGGAGATGGTCTTCCATGGTGATCTTCTTAGATCTAGAGCAAGAAGATGAAAGAACTACATTTTGTAGTTTGAAGATGCATGCATGGATGAGATTTAGGGTTAGGAGAAGGAGGGTTTACCAATCTTCCTTGTGTTCTTGAGTGTTTGGCTTGAGTGTATGAGTGTTTAGGGCTTTAATATGAGAGTGAGTGGATGAGTATGAGTTGGGAAAGATTGGAGAGAAAATGGTGACAATTCAAGTGAATTCTCACTGTTTTCTCTCTATATTTCGCCAGAGGTTCGGTGCAAAATGTGTTGTTCCTCCTTATTTTTGTGACTGGAGGGCTCAATTTATAGCCCTCTGGAAATTGCAAAGATGTCCGCGCGGATGGGACTGCTTGGCGTGCACTGTTCATTAAATGCAGCTCCAGCTTTGGACACAAGGAATAAAATTCAAAAATCTCAGCAGAAAATGTTTTTCAACTTGCTGTTTCGGGATTTTCTTAATTCTTTTGCTTTTTGAGATTCCTTGGAAGGTTTAACTCTAAATAGCAATGCCCATTTTACCCTTACTTTGTTAGAAAAGTTAGGATTGTTAGGAATGTTAGTAATTGTTATGACTTTCGTTAATTTTCTAACGAAAATTCTAACAAGCTCAAATTGGAGCACTTACAGTAGCCCCTCGGTGACGGCGCTTTCGAAGGAAGTGGGGTCGTCGATAAGAGTAAGGCTCCACATTTGGCAGGATGATCGAGTGATCGGGTGGCTGAACCTAGCGATAGGCTACCTACGTATCCCGAATGGGAATCAAGCCAGTCGTAGTTCGGGTCTTTGACCCTGGAGATGATGGCGTTTTAGGTGCCTCGAACCTGATGAGCGAGTTCTGCAGTCGGTTGCTGGAAAGAAACTCTGCTAGGGATGACCATTTTCGGTCTGATGGCTATCCGCTCTGCTGGGGATAGGAGTGACCATTTTCGATCTCTGCTGGGGATGATTGCGATTTATCGCTTTCCTAGTGATAGCGTCTTAGGTGCCTCAAACCTTGGAGATGGCGTTTTAGGTGCCTCGAACCTTGATGATGATGGCTTTTTAGGTGCCTCGAACCTTGGAGATGGCGTTTTAGGTGCCTCGAACCTTGATGATGATGGCTTTTTAGGTGCCTCGGTCCTTAATGATGATGGCTTTTTAGGCGCCTCGGACCTTGATTTGGAATGGCCTTTCGGTGGACTTCGTCTGCTGCCGAAGGAGAGGGTGACCGTTTTGGTCGAGGGGCTGGACCTAATGATAGGCTACCTACGTATCCCTAGTGGGAATCAAGCCCTTTCGTAGTTCGAGTACTACTCGAGATTCCGTTGGCTTTTGGGATTCCGTTGACTTTGCTGGGGATTTTGTTAGCCTTTCTTGGGAAAATCGCACGTATTCGTGCAGGAAATCGGTCTTACGTTTGACTGCCGTTGGATGATTTTGATGAAAGATACGGGATCTCGTTATCTTTCTCGGGGCACTCGGTCTTACGTTTGAGCCGGGTAATTTTGATGAAAGATACGGGATCTCGTTATCTTTCTCGGGGGCACTCGGTCTTACGTTTGGCTAGCAGGGAAGATTTTGATGAAAGATACGGGGTCTCGTTATCTTTCTCGGGGCACTCGGTCTTACATTTGATCGCGGAATGATTTTGATGAAAGATACGGGGTCTCGTTATCTTTCTCGGGGCACTCGGTCTTACGTTTGTGCCAGGGGTAATTTTGATGAAAGATACGGGATCTCGTTATCTTTCTCGGGGCACTCGGTCTTACGTTTGGCTGCTAGGGAAGATTTTGATGAAAGATACGGGATCCGTTATCTTTCTCGGGGCACTCCTTGGTCTTACGTTTTTACTGCCGGGAAGATTTTGATGAAAGATACGGGATCTCGTTATCTTTCTCGGGGCACTCGGTCTTACGTTTCTTGCAGGGAGATTTTGATGAAAGATACGGGATCTCGTTATCTTTCTCGGGGCACTCGGTCTTACGTTTTCTTGCGGGGTGATTTTGATGAAAGATACGGGATCTCGTTATCTTTCTCGGGGCACTCGGTCTTACGTTTCTTTAGCCGGGAAGATTTTGTTGAAAGATACGGGGTCTCGTTATCTTTCTCGGGCACTCGGTCTTACGTTTGACTGCTAGGGAGATTTTGATGAAAGATACGGGATCTCGTTATCTTTCTCGAGCACTCGGTCTTACGTTTGACTTCTGGGGTAATTTTGATGAAAGATACGGGATCTCGTTATCTTTCTCGGGGCACTCGGTCTTACGTTTGAGTATCGGGAGATTTTGATGAAAGATACGGGATCTCGTTATCTTTCTCGGGGCACTTCGGTCTTACGTTTGACGCCGTCGTGGAAGATTTTGATGAAAGATACGGGGTCTCGTTATCTTTCTCGGGGCACTCGGTCTTACGTTTGGCTATAGGGGTAATTTTGATGAAAGATACGGGATCTCGTTATCTTTCTCGGGGCACTCGGTCTTACGTTTGACTAGCCGGGAGATTTTGATGAAAGATACGGGATCCGTTATCTTTCTCGAGGAGATCGGTCTTACGCTTTGACCGGCCGGGGTAGATTTTGATGAAAGATACGGGATCCGTTATCTTTCTCGGGGCACTCGGTCTTACGTTTGACTGCCGGGGGAGATTTTGATGAAAGATACGGGATCCGTTATCTTTCTCGAGGAGATCGGTCTTACGTTTGACTGGGGTAATTTTGATGAAAGATACGGGATCCGTTATCTTTCTCGGGGCACTTCGGTCTTACGTTTGACTGTAGTTGGATGATTTTGATGAAAGATACGGGATCTCGTTATCTTTCTCAGGAGATCGGACTTACGTTTGGCTAGCCGTTGGATGATTTTGATGAAAGATACGGGATCTCGTTATCTTTCTCGGGGCACTCGGTCTTACGTTTATTTGCCGGAAGATTTTGATGAAAGATACGGGATCCGTTATCTTTCTTGAGGAGATCGGTCTTACGTTTGACTGCCGGGGAAGATTTTGATGAAAGATACGGGATCCGTTATCTTTCTCGAGGAGATCGGTCTTACGTTTGACTGCCGGGGAAGATTTTGATGAAAGATACGGGATCCGTTATCTTTCTCGAGGAGATCGGTCTTACGTTTGACTGCCGGGAATGATTTTGATGAAAGATACGGGATCTCGTTATCTTTCTCGAGGAGATCGGTCTTACGTTTGACTGCCGTTGGATGATTTTGATGAAAGATACGGGATCTCGTTATCTTTCTCGGGGCACTCGGTCTTATGTTTGACTATCGCAGGGAAGATTTTGATGAAAGATACGGATCTCGTTATCTTTCTCGAGGAGATCTGTCTTACGTTTGGCTAGGGAAGATTTTGATGAAAGATACGGGATCCGTTATCTTTCTCGAGGAGATCGGTCTTACGTTTGACTGCCGGGAATGATTTTGATGAAAGATACGGGATCTCGTTATCTTTCTCGAGGAGATCGGTCTTACGTTTGACTGCCGTTGGATGATTTTGATGAAAGATACGGGATCTCGTTATCTTTCTCGGGGCACTCGGTCTTACGTTTGACTGCCGGGGAATGATTTTCTTGACAAGGGGCTGACTTTGGTTAACTTTGGTTAACTCTGTCAAGTTGGGGACTGAATTGCAGAGTCCTGGAATTTTAAGGGGCAAAAGGGTCATTTTGACCCTTGCAATCCTATCCGCGCGGATAGGAGCTGAAAGTCAGGGGTATTAATTAGGGCCAACGCCCCTTTCTTCTTCTTCCTCAGTCTTTTCAATTTTGAACGCAGAGAAAGAGAGAGAGGCTCGCGAATCCGCCATTTTTGGCCATTTAAGCTTCAAAATTCTTCCGATTTCTTCGATTTTTTGAGCAATGGAACACGGGGAAGGCGCTTTTCAAGGCGGGGACGTGGCCCGGTAGCGGAGAGGCGATTGGAGCTCGTCCGGATGAGGAGGCATTACAATCTTTCGCAATCGGTTGCGGAGGAGCATTACCCCGATGCTTGGCAACATTGGCTTGATTCGAATCTCCGAACGGTATACTTTGAAACCCTTTGATCCCTTTGTTGATTTCTTGTTTGAAATTTGAATTTTGGGTGATTTTTGAATTTTTTTTTTTGAAAATTCGAATGATTGATATTCTTGACTTTGAATCTTGATTTTGATGCTTTGCATGTTGCAATGATTATGTGGGTATCCCAAAATATGTATTTTGCTTGGAGAAAGAATTGGCCTTTTTGCCATTATTTTTTTTTATCCGAAAATTGCATGTGAAAATTCGAAAAATGTGAATTGTGACTTTGATTTTTGATTTTTTTTTTTTTGAAATTTGAATATTGCATGTTGATGATGATTTTTTTTTTTGAAATTGGATATTGATATTTGATGAATGATGCAATGCATGCATTTTGTTTGGAAAGAATGGGCATTTTGCCAATATGAGATGTATGTATGTTTAGGATTTTTTTTTGAAAAGTGGGACGGATTTTTCCTCCCGTTGCATGTAAGATGGATGATATGCATGTATGCAATTTTTTTTTTAGATGATGGATGGTATGCATGTTATTTTATGAAAATGGGACGGAGTTTTTACTTCCGTAGGAATGCATCTTTTTTTTTTTTTTTGATGAATGCATTGGGACTTGCTGAAAACTGTTTTCTTTTATGCGAGAAAAATGGGGCTATGCTCATTGTATGCTGTTATGCTGTCGAAATTTCTTTTTTTTTTTTAATGTAAATGCAAATGCAATCTTTTTTTTTTTGACATTTTCTCTCTCTTTTTTTTTTTTGCAGGGCGGAAACCGTTTTGTGACGGAGCAGCTGAACAAAATGAAGACTCGAGGATCGGTGGAGTCCGTGATTGACTTGTGGGACCGGCTTCCGGATGCGGGCCGAGCTTTGCCGAGTCCGAGACAGATCGTTGTCGAGACGGGGCTTTGGGAGTTTGTCGAGTGCTTGAGGGGACCGGTCGAGTCTCCACTAAAGAGCAAGGGCCTCGATGTTTGCTGCGGCGCGGCTTGGTGGGACGCGACCCACACCTTTCACTTCTTCCGGGGCGAGGCTGCGGTTACGCCCTCCGCTCCCAGACTTTGTCGATTACGGGTTTGTCCTTTAATGGACGCGCGGCATTGAGTGGCGCCGACGGCGATGCCGATCTTCGATCTGCAGCTCTTCTCGGGATTTTCCCCTATTCCCAAAAAGGGGATGGGGATGGAGTATGCCGTGGTCTACGGCAAGATTGTGGAGACCATAGCGAGCTATGAGGAGTGGGAGGAGAGGATAGGCGCCGATCGGATTGCCGGGGCCTTCTTGTGGTTTGCTTTTTCGAGCACGCTCTTTGGACATGCTTTGAGGGACGGCGGTCTTTGCCTTGTTGAGGTCCTTGAATGACATGGAGACGGCCGGAGATGTCTCGTGGGGAGAGGCCGAGGTGTGGCGAGCTTTATTTTGCTCTTGACAGTACGGTCGGAAGAGGCTGTGAGCTCCTTGTCTTGCTTGAGTTTGCCACTGGAGGTATAAGCTCTCTTTTTGCTTTCCCTCCTTTTTTTTTTTGAGCACGCACTTTTCTTTTGCACTTTGGATTGATTGGATTTTTACCTTTCGCAGTATGGGCGTTGGAGTTTTTCCACGTCACGATGTGGCGGCTGGCCGTGGCGGAGTACGTCGGGCGTATCCGGCCATGCGGTCTTGGTCCAAGCATGCCGGGAGAAGATAAGCTCCAGGGGCGTACGACCTCGGTACGCGGATTGCCTTCCTTTGACGGAGGCCGAGACAGATGAGGGGATGATATTCTTCCCCTGGGATCGCTTTGAGGTGGCGCTGGTGGCGCCGAGATTTGGACCGTGCGGCGGAGGATTCGAGAGGTCCGACTGCGATGCATATTATCTCGGGGAGAGAGGGTGACGCGCGCCATGGCGTGAACTCGCCTTTGAGGACACGGTGGAGCCTCCCGCCGATATGATGCACTCCGAGCGATCGGTCCAGTGACCTGGGATGATTACGAACGGCTTGACACTTCTCGGATTTCGTGGCGATTGCCGTATGCGACATTCGTCTTGAGGAGGCCGAGGATGCCTCAGTTACCGGGATAGGGAGGGCTTGGGATCCCGCGGTACCCTCGGACGGATTTTTCCTATATCCAGGATGGGGTCCGATTGAGGGTGCAGATCCCTCGGCTGAGCGGCTTCCACGAGCTTTCCGGCCTCGTCGGTATGAAGGTATGGCTTCACCTTTTCCCCTTCTTTTCTTTCCTTTGTTTCATCATCTTTAGCATCACTTCTTTTTTTTGACGCTTTTGCTTTTGTGCGGTTTTCGGAGGTGGTCGTCGAGAAGCCGACGAAGCAAGTGATCGGGGCCAAGAGATTCATCGGGAGGATGGTCGCTTGCGGGGCTCCTCGAGCTAGAGCGAGGCGACCACGGCCGGCGCACCCGTCGGCGGGAGGCTTCCCTATTCGCTCGTAGACTTCCTCAGAGACTCCTTTGTCTCCTCTCCTTGATCCCCGCATTGCCTTCGGATCACGTCATTCTCGGGGATCCATACGGGCGGGGACACGTATGGCGGCATGGCGGGTCGTCTTCGTACGTCCGTGAGTCCGACGCCTTCACCTTCGGATACGATTTTTTCGCAGATCTCGGCTTGCCCTATCGTGAGCGTGCCGGTTGGTCCCGATGAGCCTCTTTTACGGAGACGAGGACGATTACGAGCCCGAGATTTTCGGGGCTCCCGAGGAGGCGGGCCCGAGTCGCAAGAGGGCCGGGGGAGACATCTGGGCTGGAGACTCCGATTGATTTTTTTTTTTGATTTGAGATTGAGATTTAGATTTGTACAGCTTATGCACCTTTTTTTTCTTTTTTTTTTTTTTTGGAATGTAATAATTTAGGATTTTATTTATGTTTGTTTGTTTTTTTTTTTATGCACACTCTTTTTTCTTGGAATGTAATAATTTAGGATTTTATTTATGAATGCAATGCAGTATGAATGCAGTGTTGCATGAGCCTTGATTTTTTTTTTTTGCAAGGGTGTTTGGTATATGGACTGGTTTGGGGAGGTTTTTGCACAGGTTTCGAGCAACTGGGACGGAATATTCCTCTTTTGGTGTAGCGGCTTGGGCATTGCAGATTTTTTTTGGAAAGCAATCCTATCCGCGCGGATGGGGACTGCATCTGACACTGTCCTTTAATTTTGGTTCAGACCTGGTCTTGCTTTATTTCAAATTCAAATATCCTCTTCAACCTCCAGTCCCAACAGCCATTTTCGGGGAGAAAGAGAGAAAAACCATGGAAAACTTTAGAAAAGCTCCATCAAAATTGCCCCAAGAATCCCAAATGTCATTCTTCAACAAGTTCAAGGATTGGTCCCGGGAGATCATGCATGAGAGGAGGTCCTTCTTTGAAGAAAGATACAAGGTGAAGTGCTTATGGTCTCTCAAGGAATTGGTTCCGAATTATGAGCTTTTGAGAGCTTCTTCATCATTTTGGGATACTAGAAGGCATGTCTTTTGCCTTTCTTTCAACGAGATTGTTCCGACTGTCGAAGAATTTCGGGCCTTGCTTGGAGGTCCGGAGGTGGAAGAGATAGCGGTTCCTTTGCCCGGAGGGGCTTCTTTTGTTGACAGATTGTGCGTCCTCCTTCATCTTTCCCCGGAGGAAGCGCAAGGTATGATCCGCGGTCCCGATCATTTCGATATTTCCGGTCTTCCCGACAGATTTAGGGGCCTAGGCTTGGATGATGCCTATTGGGATGCCTTTGCACTTTGTGTGTTTGGCACCCTGTTCATGGTCTATTCCTTTGGGATTTGCCATCGGTCTCGCTAGATGTTGTCGTTCACCGTCGCCCGGCGTAGATGTCGTTCCTTTGATTCTGGGGAGACTTTTCATGCTCTCGATAGTTAGCTACCGGAAGGCGGTATATGCACGGGGGCAGCCCGTTTCTCTTGACCCTGTGGCTGATGGAGCGTTTGGGGGTTCTTCGGGAAACCTCTCGATATGATCGTGCCTTGGACTTTTTGCCAGAGAGGTGTTGATGTAGATTTTGATGATCGTGGCTCGTGGGAGCGTTGGATGGCGGGTCGCCAGACCGAAGATATCGATGGTCAGTGCCTTGTTGGCGGGTGGAGACTCGCAGAGTGCTTCAGACGGGTCTCATGTGGTCATGCTTCCGGGCTTTCTCACCCAAATGCCTTTCTATATCCCGGCTTTAGTTCTAAGACAGTTTGGCTTGGAGCAGGTTCCTTTGGAGGGCTTTGATGATATAGCCACCAGGGTGGTGGCTCCTGCTTCTATGGAGGATCCCTCAGTGTTTCCATTTCTTTCCCGAGCATGGAGGTATGATGCCTTTCCTCCTCGGGTTATTCTCAAAGCGTCCGAGACCGGTGTTCTTGACCACTTGGTACCTGGATTGGTACGAGGGGCATCTGGGAGAGACTCAGGTGGCTATTTTGAGGTGGCGTGAGGCCATTATGGGTGCGGAGGACCTGACTGTTTCTGAGAGGAGGAGGGCCGAGGCGAGGGCCAACCCTCATGACAGAGCGGAGACGCCGTGACCGATTATGAGGCTTACGTCAAGAGACAGGAGAGGAGGGCTCCTATGCTACCGCCTAGGCTACAGGAGATGAGAGATGACGCTAGGGCTACTAAGGCCCCGACAGAGGCCGGTTTGATAGACCCCGTCCCTATACCAGAGCTTGGTAGGAGGAACACCGACATTTTTCCCGTTCGTAAAAGAAGACTCGAAGGGGGAAGAAGAGGGGAGAGGCCAAGCACGAGTGTCTTGGAGTGACTCTGAGGTTTCCGAGTATCCCTTTTCTTGTCATGGCAAACACATTAGTTTGATTATGTATCTTAGTTTTCTTTTAGCAGTTGCCGCTGTAGGAATGAATCGGGCTTAGACTCATCAAAGAGCTTTTAACTTGTAATGAATATTTGAATTGCTTTAGAGTTTTTCGAGACGCTTTCATGGTCTCGATCAATTGTATTGATGCCAAAGTATGACTTTTATTTGTGCTTTAGACCGAACCGTTTCCGCCGCCACGTTCCCCTCATTTTGAGGAGCTCAGTCTTCGTAGTTCAACCCGGTGAACTCTCTTTTTTTTTGTTTTTTGTTGTTTTTTTTTTGTTGTTTTTTTTTTGGTGCAACCCTGTTTTTTACCTAGGCCGCCCTTCTCGGGTTTTCAACCTAGTTGGGTATTACTCTTTTAGCACTCTTTCTTTTTTGTTTTTGTTTTTTTTTTGTTTGGTGCAACCCTATTTTTTACCTAGGCCGCCCTTTTCGGGTCTCTAACCTAGTTGGGTATTACTCTTTTAGCACTCTTTTTTTTGTTTTTCTTCTCTCTTTTTTTTTTGTTTTTTTTTTTTTGTTGTTTTTTTTTTTACGCGTAGTATCTCGTGGCAGCCTTGTCACCATTCACTGGGTGTACAAAGGGATTCCCGTCGAGGTCTCGCGAGTTGCATGGCTCCTCCGAGAAGATCTTCCGGACGACGTATGGCCCGACCTGCATACAGCTCCCATTTGCCGAGGGGGTTGATACGGACCGGGGCTTTTCTTTTAAAACGAGATCCCCTTCTCGGATTTCTCGATGCTTTACTTTCTTGTCGAAGGCTCTAGCCATTCTTCCTTGGTAGGCCCGGATGTGTTCCATGGCCTTCAATCGGCGTTCGTCTAGTAGGGCCAATTCGTCATGGCGACTCTGTAGCCATTCGACCTCTTTGATCCGGCTTTCCAACAGATACGGAGCGAGGGATCTCTAGCTCGATTGGGAGTACGGCTTCCATTCCGTATGTGAGGGCAAAAGGTGTTTCCCGCTGCCGTTCCGATCGATGTTCCGTAGCCCCGCAGCGCCAGTGTAACTTCTCGGGCCAATCTCTCGCCTTGGACAGCCATTTTCCGGATGATATTTTCCAGAGTCTTGTTTGCCGCTCGACGGCTCCGTTGGTTTGGGGCCCGTAGGGAGATGACTTGTGACGGGTTATTCGGAATTCCGCCACAGCTTTTTCACATTCCCCTTCGAAGTGGGATCCATTATCTCGAGATGATTTCTGGCCGGCAACCCGTATCCGCACATGATGTTTTCTTTGATGAAGAGGGCAACTTTCTTTGAATTGAGGATTTTGTAGGACTTTGCAGAGCATCCTTTTCGATTCCTTCGAAGAAATCGCCAATCTGCGTCTCTTTAGGCTCTTCCGCAGCTTCCCAAATTCACACTCGTCAAAATCTCTTCTCACTGGGCTCGATTTTCCTCTTTCCTGACAACCTCGCTTAAAGATTTTTTTTTGTTGTTTGACTTTTTTTTTTTGTTTAATGTGTCTCGCTTCTTTATCTAATGAATTATTATTAAATTTTTTTTTTATTAATTAATTCATCATTAGTTAAAGTGGCAATCAAGGGATACTCGTAAAGGTTCGTCATTTCATTCAAGACGAAGGGGAATACAACGTTAAGCTACGGTACTCGTAGTCTTCAGCGTAAGGTCATCTGGACGACTCGAGAGACTCGAACTCAACAATGAGAGACTCGGAGGACTTTATAAAGGTTGACACGAAAGGACGGGGGACCAATCCAAGCTTGGTGATCATTTCCTCTTTGGTCGCGGACGGCCCGAGAGAGTTTCCCAATTCTTAGCGGCATCGCCGGTCTGGTGGCTTCACAACTCGGGAAAGGCATGGTCTCGTGCTCCCTCTTCGGGCCGTTGCTATTATCTCTTTGTCTCGAACCGTAATCAATTGTGTTTCGCGTCCGAAAGCCGAGCATGTGGATGTAGGGATCTTCCTCAATCCCGGGATTTCCGTTTCGTCACAATCTCGACCGCTCAATCCAGATGTAAGGACGTATTGCGTCTCTGAGCCGCTAGAAAAATCTCATGTCCCATACTCGAGTGGAAAGGCTTGGCAGTAGTTCGCCAAGGAGGACGTCCCACACGACGTTCATAGATTCGAGCCGAGTCTCGGTGTTTGTCGACTTTTATCATGAAAATCTCCTCGCTCGGCGAGGCCAAAGAATGGGTTTGCGTATGCCGACAAATCCGTGATTGAGGACCGGAGACTTGTGTGCTCGTATCATGGCGGTGTTCGCCGTTTCCTTCCAAAGACGCCTCCAAGTGTTGGAAATAGCAATTAAATTTGATGAATCGAACTTCTTCTGAGTCTCGGCTCGCTTGAGTGTGTCGACATAGTTGGCATCGCTAGATTCCAAAGGATGCCGGCGAGACTTGCCTCTTGAAGGATGTAGCCCGGTGTTTGATCGTGGGCGTTCTTGGCTATTGTTTCGCTCTTCGTTCCCTATGAGGAAACCGTCACCCCTTATGACTTCAAGGTCTCCTGCCGGTTGATGAATTTGACGCATTGGTGGAGAGTGGAGGCTACGGCTTTCATGTGATGCAATCCAAGGGCGCCCTAGTAGGGCCGTGAACTCGGAGGGGATATCCATTACATGGAACTTTGCGGGCACCATTTGGGTTTCGTACTGTAGTTCCAGAGTCACCGTCCCTGTAATGGGACGAGACGAACCGTCGTAGGCTTTGACAAACCGGGTAGATGGGATCACGCGCCTTTCATTTATGCGGAGGGCCCTCATCATGCCGAGGGGAAGGACGTTTACCGATGACCCATTGTCCACTAATACCCTGTGGAGTGACATGGTGTTGAGCCGAATAGTGATGTACAAAGCTTCATTGTGTTAGGAGACATCTCTGGGCAAATCTTCATCGCAGAAGTTGATCCTGCTCCCATATATGTTAGGCTCCTAGATTTGGTCCGTATCTCGGGAGAGAGAGTCATCAAGCCAGTAACTTCGTGCTTTTTCTTGCGAGGTAGAGTCTTTGCCGAAGCCCCCGGGTTATACCGATGCCTTTGTGGCGGTTGCCATCTCCACAACATGTTGATTGAGTGGGAACGCCAGATCGGGCGTCGGTTTTTCTTCATCGGTGTATACTCTGAACTGGACAAACCGAACTCGGGCCGACCCCGAGGGGGCTGGACTTCTGCTCGCAGCACTGCATCCGAAAGTCTCAACTTTGTCATTGGCAAGGCTTTTCTCGCTCTTTACCCCTTTTTGCTTTGGGGAAGACCGACCGGAGTAGAGTACATAATAATCAAATCCCCGCATGGCTCCCCGAGCGTTCCCACACCGTTATCACCGCCTCGAATCTCTCCTTCAATTTTTGCCGGGAGGAAATTTTCTTTTTCTTAGGAGGACGGTCCTCGTGTATCCAAATTCCGATAGTCCCTTTCAAGGCAATCGGGACAGCCACAAATATCCCACCAAATGTGTTCTACTACCTGCGGCGGATTTGGGACCTCGTGCCGAGCTGCGCCGGAATGACTTTGAGTGGAACCGGTCCGGGGATCTCCGCCGGGCTCGTCTCGGTAGCAAGTGATTGACTCCGCCGGACAATGAGAGATATTGAGGTCCCTGGGAACGGGCACATGTTTGTCCTTCAGGGTAGCCCCGCCGCTTGGGATATTGTTAAGGTCCCGAAGTGGCGTGTGGCCTCTTCAATCCAGCATGGCTGTCCGTTTCCGGGCGTTCTTCCAGGCATTGATGGCCGACCATATTTCTTCAACCGTTCCCCGATTTTCATCACTCAGCCGATATTTGTGGGATCATCACTTTGAGAGGGGACAACCGACAAGATACCGAACTCTTTCGTCCCCGACCGTCGTTTGGGGGCCAGCTTGCCCCGTAAGTCGGCGGGCAGAGTCCCGGCGGTGGAAACATAGGAATCTTGGGGTAGCATCTTGATGTATCCGGACTATTAAGAAGAGGAAAAGAACCCTCTTCCTTCTTTGCGGTAAAAGTGCCATCGGAATTGAGACCGATAGTCAAACCATGACTTGCGACTACCCCCAAAAGAGGTCATCAATTTGAGCCTCATGTCGAAGTCTCATCTCGTTCTACCAACCGGATCCAATACTGGTCTCTGTTCGAGGGATTTTGGAGGACGGAGCAACGTTATCCCCATCATTACCGGCCGATGCGTACATTCTCAAACCCGGAGTCGGAACAAACGGTGAAGCCGACGATGCGCTGACTCTTCCCAACTGATCAAACGGTGACCCGGTGCCCGAAACCAAGCTTTGTGCGGAGTCATGGGGAAAGGACATGAAGGTTCGATGTCTCGGGGAATGGAAGGAGGGTAGGTGTTTGGGCTTTAGGCTCATGCAACATGCGCTTATTTGTTCACGTTTACTTAAAACATGTTTTATTAACCTAATCGGTTGGAAAAGATTGCTCTTCTTTTTCGCAAACTACTCGATTCCCGGATCGGTGAGCCCCGTCACTACGCCTATAAGCCCCTCGTATTCCACCTCGTATTTCGACCTCCCAGGTGGACAGCCCCGGCGAAGGTCCTATAGGGCAAGCGGGTCCCACCGACCGAAAGAAAAACGATCCTAAAAGTCTCAAGGGTAATCGAGTCTTAAAGAGCATTCGATGTAAATTACGGACAAAGCCGACGTCGAAAGTCAAGATCATGTCCGAGGGCTCGACAAAAAGCTCCGCATGATTTGACCGATAAGCGTCCACAATTGATCTTGACTTGTCGTCGCTAAGCCGTAATTAGGCATGGAATATTCATTAATCCTTGATGACTCGTTGTCAATGCCGGGAGTCGTTGTATAATTTGTGCCGCCGAGCCGAAGTCAAGGCGCCGGTCAATATCTTGGTCAAAGTCCGCGGCGGAAAACCGGCGTAACTTCGACCGATAAGGGTCCCCGAAGATATTGAGTCGGTATGCTGAGTTGACAGAAGGCTTGAAAGGAAAGGTCTATACACGGACAGGGCATGACACAGTAATCGTACTAAAACCAACCGGGTCTCTGACAAAGTGTGTCATGGACAAGTGCATGGTCGACACGAGGCTCCATGGGATGTTTGGGTAGTCCCGTGCTCATCCGAGAGCCGTAATAAGACCAAACGGACCGCGACAAGGATTTCCCGTGTTAAGGACGTAGTGTGCGGGTACGGCCACGTGCGCGTAGTGTGCAAGCAGTCTATATTCTTTTTCTGAGTAAAATAGAGATTTTTTTATGAGTCTTAAAAATATGATGCATGATTTATTTTATTTTTTTTGAGAATTTTCTTCTTCTTTTTTTTTTTGAAAATCTTTTTTTTTTGAAATTTTTTTTTTGAAATTTTTAATGAGCACATAAGCACGAAACTTCCGACAGTTAGGGACATTATTCCGACAGTCAAAATTTTGACTTTC
The DNA here is from genome assembly GCA_022495995.1 of Adenophora triphylla var. japonica. Lineage (NCBI taxonomy): Eukaryota > Viridiplantae > Streptophyta > Magnoliopsida > Asterales > Campanulaceae > Adenophora > Adenophora triphylla. The sequence continues at coordinate 59,865 of JAFEMH010006565.1, forward strand.
TCCGAGGCGGCCAAAACAACATGAAAACTGTGCAAAAATCAACACACACACAAAAATGATTTTCAAAGCCGGGACGGAAGCTTGACCCTCAAAAGCTTTTTTTTTTTGAAAACGGTGATACCGGTACGTGGGATTGTTAGACCACAATTTATCCCCGACTCGTGTTAGGAGGCGATAACGGGAAATTTAGTGGTTTCCACCAATATACCAAATACCATTTTTTTTTTTAAAAAAGCTTAGTCCCCAGCGGAGTCGCCACTGTGATGATATGTGTATCCGAAAATTTTCCCATTTTTTGTTTGAAAAAATCAACGAAAACGGAGTCGCCACGCCATTTTAATTTTGAGGGCCAAAACTTTAAAAAAAAGCCTGAGATCAGATATTTAGGTTCGGAGGTCATGTTACGCGTCGGGAAGGACGTTAGTGTGCACCCGACGCGCCTCGTAAAACGAGTCTTCCAAGCTGAAAATCATTTGTGTGTGTGTGTGTGTGTGTTTTGGCCAAAATAAGTTGAAACTCAGAAAAGTAAAAATTGGGATATCTTTTTAAGACTTTAAACTGATCCCATGATTTTTTGGAAGATTTTTGGGTTGAGATTTGGTACTCAAAAGACCTTTTGAAGTTGAGAGCCATTTCTGCCAGAATGAAAAAGGCAGTGGACCTTTGATTTTGAAAGGGATTCAAGGGTCTTAAAACTTCATAATCTGGATAAACTCAGAAAATGAAAGTTGTTCTAGACACCTTAAATAAGATTTTTGCGAAGGAATTTTCCATTTTGGAGAAGATTTGAGGGGTCAAAACCTTCTAGAAACCTCAGATATGAGATCTGGATTCCCAGAAGCTGATGAACTAGCCTCTGAAAGAAAATTTGAAAAGAGGAGTTTTACTCACCCAAAAAATAAAGTAAAAATATGTCTGGAATGCTCTGGATGTTGGCTACAAAAAGTATTTTGTAGTCAACACCAAATTCCAAGTTCATCTGTGTCCAAAAATTAAGACCATGGACTGAGGTCTGAGAAAATTGCTACTGGACAGCAACTTCTCAAGAAGGAGAATATGATTTTAAAGGGGGTTTTGCATCCATGCTTGTCCCCATTTCCCTAGGTTTTGGTTAGTGATCACTAGACATTTTAGTGGTGAATCAACTATACCAAACCATCCTTGGGGTACATTAGGACTAAGCATTTCATTTGCTTGGGAAGGGGATTTTTATCCTTTGAAAATGAGATTTTATGCTTGAAAATGGTTTTTAGGGTTTTGAAAATGAGTTTTCTTTGCAAGAAAGTAAGAGAACTTGAAAATAATTTTGATCCTTGTAGAAGATCATCCATGGAGATGGTCTTCCATGGTGATCTTCTTAGATCTAGAGCAAGAAGATGAAAGAACTACATTTTGTAGTTTGAAGATGCATGCATGGATGAGATTTAGGGTTAGGAGAAGGAGGGTTTACCAATCTTCCTTGTGTTCTTGAGTGTTTGGCTTGAGTGTATGAGTGTTTAGGGCTTTAATATGAGAGTGAGTGGATGAGTATGAGTTGGGAAAGATTGGAGAGAAAATGGTGACAATTCAAGTGAATTCTCACTGTTTTCTCTCTATATTTCGCCAGAGGTTCGGTGCAAAATGTGTTGTTCCTCCTTATTTTTGTGACTGGAGGGCTCAATTTATAGCCCTCTGGAAATTGCAAAGATGTCCGCGCGGATGGGACTGCTTGACGTGCACTGTTCATTAAATGCAGCTCCAGCTTTGGACACAAGGAATAAAATTCAAAAATCTCAGCAGAAAATGTTTTTCAACTTGCTGTTTCGGGATTTTCTTAATTCTTTTGCTTTTTGAGATTCCTTGGAAGGTTTAACTCTAAATAGCAATGCCCATTTTACCCTTACTTTGTTAGAAAAGTTAGGATTGTTAGGAATGTTAGTAATTGTTATGACTTTCGTTAATTTTCTAATGAAAATTCTAACAAGCTCAAATTGGAGCACTTACAGCGACGCCAACTATGTCAACACACTCAAGCGAGCAGACTCCGAAGAAGTTCGATTCATCAAATTTAATTGTTATTTCCAACACTTGGAGGCGTACTGGAAGGAAACGCTGAACACCGCCATGATACAGGCACACAAGTCCCCGGTCCTCAACCACGCATTTGTCAAAGATTCCGCAAACCCATTCTTTGGCCTTGCCAGCGAGGAGATTTTCATGATAAAAGTCGACAAACACCGACGTACTCGCCGAATCTATGAACGTCGTGTGGGACGTCCTCCTTGCCGAACTACCTCGCCAAGCCTTTCCGCTCGAGTATGGGACATGAGATTTTTCTAGCAAGACACCGAGACGCAACACGTCCTTACATCCGGATTGAGCGGTCGATTGTGACGAAATGGAAATCCCTGTGATTGAGGAAGATCCCTACATCCACATGCTCAGCTTTCAGACGCCAAACACAATTGATTCTGGTTCAGACAAAGAGATGATAGCAACGACTGAAGAGGGAGCACAGAGACCATGCCTTTCCCGAGTTGTGAAGTCACCGACAGTGATGCTGCTAAAGAATTGGGAAACTCTCTCAGGCCCGTCCGCGACCAAAGAGGAAATGATCACCAAGCTTGGATTGGTCCCCCGTCCTTTCGTGTCAACCTTTGTAAAGTCCTCCGAGTCTCTCATTGTTGAGTTCGAGTCTCTCGAGTCGTCCAATGGCCTTACGCCTGAAGACTACGAGTCTGTAGCAAGCACTGTATTCCCTTTCGTCTTCAATGAAATGACGAACCTTTCTGAGTATCCCTTGATTGCCACTTTAACTAATGACGAATTAAAAAAAAAAACACTTAATAATAATTCATTAGATAAAGAAGCAGACACATTAAACGAAAAAAAAAATCAAACAACAAAAAAAATCTTTAAGCAAAGTTGTCCAGAGAGGAAAGTCGAGCCCAAGCCGCCGAAGAGATTTTGACGAGTGTGAATTTGGGAACCGCGAAGAGCCTAAAGAGACGCAGATTGGTGATTTCTTCAAGGAATTGGAAAGGATGCTCGCAAAGTCCTACAAAATCCTCAATCCAAAGAAAGTTACCCTCTTCATCAAAGAGAACATCATGTGCGTATACGGGTTGCCACCGAAATCATCTCGTATAATGGATCCCACTTCGAAGGGGAATGTGAAAATCACGGCGTAATTCCGAATAACCCGTCACAAGTCATCTCCTTACAGCCCCAAACCAACGAGCCGTTGAGGCAAAGAAACAAGACTCGGAAAATATCATCCGGAAAATGGCCGTCCAAGGCGTAGATTGGCCCGAGAAGTTACACCTGGCACTCGGGCTACGTAACATTAGTCGAACGGCAACCGGGGAAACACCGTTTGCCCTCACATACGGAATGGAAGCCGTACTCCTAATCGAGCCGGAAATACCCTCGCTCCGTATACCGCCGGAAAGCCGTATCAACGAGGTCGAATGGCTCCGCAGTCGCCATGACGAATTGGCCCTACTAGATGAACGCCGATTGAAAGCAATGGAACACATCCGGGCCTACCAAGGAAGAATGGCCAGAGCCTTCGACAAGAAAGTAAAGCATCGGGAGATCCGAGAAGGTGATCTCGTTTTAAAAGAAAAGCCCCCAAATCCGTGTCAACCCCTCGGCAAATGGGAGCCTCGTCCGGGTTGGACCATACATCGTCCAAAAGATCTTCTCCTGAGGATCCATGCAACTTGCAGACCTCGACGGGAATCCCTTTGTACACCCAAAGGAATGGTGACAAGCCGCGCGTATACTACGCGTAAAAACACCGAGTCAAAAACTAAAAAAAAGAAAGAAAAAAAGAAGAGTGCTAAAAGAGTAATACCCAACTAGGTTGAAAACACGAAAAGGGCGGCCTAGGCAAAAAACAGGGTTGCACCAAAAAAAAAAAAAAAAAAAAAAAAACAACAAAAATCAAAGTTGAACTACGAAGACCCGAGCTCCTCAAAATGAGGGGAACGTAGGCAAACTAAACGGTTCGGTCTAAAACACAAATAAAGGCCATACTTTGGCATCAATACAATTGATCAGACCATGAAAGCGTCTCGAAAAGCTCTAAAGCAATTCAAATATTCATTACAAGTTAAAAACTTTTTGATGAGTATAAGCCCGATTCATTCCTACAACTGGCAACCTGCTAAAAGAAACTAAGATACATAATCAAACTAATGTGTCTGCTAAGACAAGAAAGGGATACTCGGAAACCTCGTGAGTCACTCCAAGCCACTCGTACCGGCCTCTCCTCTCTTCTTCCCCTTCGAGTCTTCTTCTTCGAACAGAAAATGTCGGTATTCCACCTACCAAGCTCTGGTATAGGAACAGGATCTATCAAACCACTCTCGTCGTGGCCTTAGTAGCCCTAGCGTCATCTCTCATCTCCCGTAGCCTAGCCGGGTAGCATAGGAGCCCTCCTCTCCCGTCTCTTGACGTAAGCCTCATAGTCGGCCACAGCCGTCTCCGCTCCTATCATGAGGGTTGGCCCTCGCCTCGGCCCTCCTCCTCTCGTAAAGCCAGTCCTCCGCACCCACAATGGCCTCACGCCGCCTCAAAATAGCCATCTCGAGTCTCTCCTGCATGCCTCTCATACCAATCCAGGTACCAAGTGGTCGTGAACACCGGTCTTGGACGCTCGAGAATAACCCGAGGAGGAAAGGCATCATACCTCCATGCTCGGGAAAGAAATGGAAACACCGAGGGATCATCCATAGAAACAGGAGCCACCACCCCGGTGGCTATATCATCAAAGTCCCCCAAAGGAACCTCGCTCCAGCCAAACTGTCTCGAACTAAAGCCGGAATATAGAAGCCGGACCGAGAAAGCCCCTAAGCATAACCACATGGGACCCGTCCCGAAGCACTCGCGAGTCTCCACCCGCCAACAAGGCACCGACCATCTGATATCCTCTCGTCCGGAGACCAGCCATCCAACGCTCCCATGAGCCCCGATCATCGAAATCCACAGAACCCCCTCCCGGCAAATGTCCAAGGCTTGATCATGTCGGGAGTTTCCCGAAGAATCCCCAAACGCTCCATCAACCACAATGGTCAAGAGGAACGGGCCGCCCCCGCGCATATACCGTCTTCCGGTAGCGCCTATCGAGAGCATGAAAAGTCTCCCCAAAATCAAAGGAACGACATCTCTCGCCTGTGCGACAGCCGAACGACAACATCCAAAGAAAGACCGATGGCAAATCCTAAAGGAATAGACCATGAACAGGGTGCCAAACATACAAAGTGCAAAGGCACCCCAATAGGCATCATCCACCAAGCCTAGGCCCCTAAACCTATCGGGAAGGCCGGAAATATCGAAATGATCGGGACCGCGGATCATACCTTGCGCTTCCTCCGGGAAAGATGAAGGAGGATGCACAATCGTCAACAAAAGAAGCCCCTCCGGCAAAGGAACCGCTATCTCTTCCACCTCCGACCTCCAAGCAAGGCCCGAAATTCTTCCACAATCGGAACAATCTCGTTGAAGGAAAGGCAAAAGACATGCCTTCTAGTGTCCCAAAATGAGGAAGAAGCCCTCAAAAGACCCATAGTCCGAATGAATTCCTTGAGAGACCATAAGCACTTCACCTTGTACCTTTCTTCAAAGAAGGACCTCCTCTCATGCATAATCTCCTAGACCAATCCTTGAACTTGTTGAAGAATGACATTTGGGATTCTTGGGACAATTTTGATGGAGCTTTTCTAAAGTTTTCCATGGTTTTTCTCTTTCTCCCGAAAATGGCTGTTTGGACTAGAGGTTGAAGAGGATATTTGAATTTGAAATAAAGTGAGACCGTATCTCGAAGCAAAATTAAAGGACAATGTCGATGCAGACCCCATCCGCGCGGATATGATTGCTTTCCATCGAAAAAATCTGCAATACCCAAGCCGCTACACCAAAAGAGGAATATTCCGTCCCGATTGCTCGAAACCCGTGCAAAAATCCTCCCCAAACCACCCATATACCAAACACTAACACCCTTGCCAAAAAAAAAAAAAAAAAAACAAGGCTCATGCAACATTGCATTCATACTGCATTGCATTCATAAAAAAATAAAATCCTAAATTATTACATTCCAAAAAGGGAGTGTACAAAAAAAAAGAAGAGTATGCATAAAAAAAAAAAAACAAACAAACATCAATAAAATCCTAAATTATTACATCCCAAAAAAAAAAAAAAAAAGAAAAAAATGTGCATAAGCCGTACAAATCTCAATCTCAAATCTCAAAAAAAAAAATCAATCGGAGTCTCTAGCGCCCGATGTCCGCCCCCCGCCCCTCTTGCGACTCGGGCCCGCCTCCTCAGAGCCCCGAAAATCTCGGGCTCGAATCGTCCTCGTCTCCGTAAAGAGGCTCATCAGACCAACCGCACGCTCTGATAGGGCAAGCCGAGATCTGCGAAAAAATCGTATCCGAAGGTGAAGGCGTCGGACTCCTGGACGTACGAAGACGACCCACCATGCTGCCAAACGTCTTCCTGCCCGTGTGGATCCCCGAGAATGACGTGATCCGAAGGCAGGACCGCGCGGGGATCAAGGAGAGGAGACAGAGGAGTCTCTGAAGAAGTCTCTGAGCGAATAGGGGAAGCCTCCCCGTCCGATGTGCGCCGGCCGTGGTCGCCTCGCTCTAGCCTGAGGAGCCCCGCAAGCGACCATCCTCCTGATGAATCTCTTGGCCCCGATCACTTGCTTCGTCAGCTTCTCGACGACCACCTCCGAAAACTGCACAAAAGCAAAAGCGTCAAAAAAGGAAGTGATGCTAAAGATGATGAAACAAAAAAAAAAGAAAGAAAAGAAGGGGAAAAGGTGAAACCATACCTTCATACCCGGACGAGGCCGGAAAGCTCGTGGAAGCCGCTCAGCCGAGGGATTCGCACCCTCAATCGGACCCCATCCTCGGGATATATGAAAAATCCGTCCGAGGGTACCGCGGATCCCAAGCCCCTCTCTATCCGTAACCCGAGGCATCCTCGGCCTCCTCAAGACAAATGTCGCATACGGCTCAATCGCCACGAAATCCGAGAAGTGCCGGGCCGGCTCTGTAATCATCCCAGTCACGGACCGATCACTCGGGTGCATCATATCGGCGGGAGGCTCCACCGGTGTCCTCAAAGGCGAGTTCACGCCATGCCGACGCGTCACCCTCTCTCCCGCATAATAGACGTCGCAGTCGACCTCTCAGTAATCCTCCGCCGCACACCCAAATCTCGCCGCCTTCACCGCGCCACCTCGAAGCGATCCTGTGGGAAGAATATCATCCCCTCATCCGTCTCGGCCTCCGTCAAAGGAAGGCAATCCGCGTACACTCGAGAGTCGTACGCCCCGGAGCTTATCTTCTCCCGGCATGCTTGGACCAAGAATGCATGGCCGGATACGCCCGACGTACTCCGCCGGCCGTCGCCACATCGTGACGTGGAAAACTCCAACGCCCATACCGCGAAAGGTAAAAATCAAATCAATCCAAAGGCAAAGAAAAGTGTGTGCTCAAAAGAAAGAGAGGGAAAGCAAAAAGAGAGCTTATACCTCCAGGGCAAACTCAAAGCAAGATAAAGGAGCTCACAGCCTTCCGACCGTACCTATCAAGAGCAAAGTAAAGCTCGCCACCAGCCCCGGCCTCTCCCCACGAGACATCTCCTACTGCCTCCATGTCCTCCAAGGACCTCAAGAAGGCAAAGATCGCCGTCCTCAAGATGCCCAAAGAGGGTGCTCGAAAAGGCAAACCACAAGAAGGCCCTAGCGATCTCGCTTCGCCGCCTATCCTCTCCTCCCCACCTCGTAACTCACGATGGTCTCCACAATCTTACCGTAGACCACGGCATACTCCATCCCCATCCCCTTTTGGGAATAGGGAAAATCCCGTAAGAGCCTCGTAGATCCGCATCGCCGTAGCCATCCGGCCACTCAATGCTTCGTCCATTAAAGGACAGGCCCTTGATCGCAGCATAGTCAGAAGGCGTAACCGTAGCCTCGCCCCAGAAGAAGTGAAAGGTGTGGGTCGCGTCCCACCAATGCTGCGCTAAAGCGAACATCAAGCCCTTGCTCTTAGGGAACTTGACCAGTCCCCTCAAGCACTCAACGAACTCCCAAAGCCCCGTCTCGACAACAATCTGTCTCGGACTCGGCAAAGCTCCTCGGCCCGCATCCGGAAGCCGATCCCACAAGTCAACCACGGACTCCACTGATCCTCGAGTCTTCATTTTGTTCAGCTGCTCCGTCACAAAACGGTTTCCGCCCTGCAAAAAAAAAAAAGAGGGAGAAAGTGTCAAAAAAAAAAATCTTTTGCATTTGCACAAAAAAAAAAAGAAGAGCATACACATGCATTAAAAAAAAATTTCGGCAGCATAACATCATACAATGAGCATAGCCCCATTTTTCTCGCACAAAAGACAGTTTTCAGCAAATCCCAATGCATTCATCAAAAAAAAAATGCATACATGCATATCCTACAAGAAGTCGACGGAAATAAAAACTCCGTCCCATTTTTAAAAAAAAAATGCATACAGGCATATCATCCATCTTACATGCAACGGGAGGAAAAATCCGTCCCACTTTTCAAAAATAAAAAATCCTAAACATACATACATCTCATATTGGCAAAACGCCCATTCTTTCCAAACAAAATGCATGCATTGCATCATTCATCAATATCAATGTTCAAGTTCAAAAAAAAATCATCATCAACATATCAATATTCAAGTTCAAAAAAAAAAAAAAATCATCATCGACATATCAATATTCAAGTTCAAAAAAAAAATCATCATCAACATATCAATATTCAAGTTCAAAAAAAATCATCATCAACATGCAAACCATCAAAATCAAAATTCAAAGCCAAGAATATCAATCATTCGAATTTTCAAAAAAAAAAATTTCAAAAATCACCCAAAATTCAAATTTCAAACAAGAAATCAACAAAGGGATCAAAGGGTTTCAAAGTATACCGTTCGGAGATTCGAATCCGAAGCCCAATGTTGCCAAGCATCGGGGTAATGCTCCTCCGCAACCGATTGCGAAAGATTGTAATGCCTCCTCATCCGGACGAGCTCCAATCGCCTCTCCGCTATCGGGCCACGCCCTTGGCCTTGAAAAGCGCCTTCCCCGTGTTCCATCGCTCGAAAATCGAAGAAATCGGAAGATTTTCGAAGCTTTTTGGCCTTCAATGGAGGTTCTCCTCGGTTCTCTCTCTCTCTCCCTCGTAAGTGCAGAAAAAATTGAAAAGACTGAGGAAGAAGAAGAAAAGGGCGTTGGCCCTCTTTAATACCCCTGATTTTCAGGTCCTCTCCGCGCGGATAGGGTTGTCAGGGTCAAAATGACCCTTTTGCCCCTTAAAATTCCAGGACTCTGCAATCCAGTCCCCAACTTGACAGAGTTAACCAAAGTTAACCAAAGTCAGCCCCTTGTCAAGAAAATCAAACGGCAGTAAAACGTAAGACCGATTTCCTCGAGAAAGATAACGAGATCCCGTATCTTTCATCAAAAATCTTTCCCGGCAGTCAAACGTAAGACCGAGTGCCCCGAGAAAAGATAACGAAATCTCGGCAGTAAAACGTAAGACCGATCTCCCCGAGAAAGATAACGAAATCCCGTATCTTTCATCAAAATCCTTCCTGCAAAGAAACGTAAGACCGAGTGCCCCGAGAAAGATAACGGATCCCGTATCTTTCATCAAAATCCTTCCCTAAGTAAGAAACGTAAGACCGAGTGCCCCGAGAAAGATAACGGATCCCGTATCTTTCATCAAAATCCTTCCCGCAAGCCAAACGTAAGACCGAGTGCCCCGAGAAAGATAACGAGATCCCGTATCTTTCATCAAAATCCTTCCCTAGCAAAGAAACGTAAGGCCGAGTGCCCTGAGAAAGATAACGAAATCTCGTATCTTTCATCAAAATCCTTCCCGGCAGTCAAACGTAAGACCGAGTGCCCCGAGAAAGATAACGGATCCCGTATCTTTCATCAAAATCATTCCCTAAGCAAGAAACGTAAGACCGAGTGCCCGAGAAAGATAACGAAATCCCGTATCTTTCATCAAAATCCTTCCCGACAAAGAAACGTAAGACCGAGTGCCCCGAGAAAGATAACGGATCCCGTATCTTTCATCAAAATCCTTCCCGGCAGTAAAACGTAAGACCGAGTGCCCCGAGAAAGATAACGAGATCCCGTATCTTTCATCAAAATCTTCCCCGGCAGTCAAACGTGAGACCGATCTCCCTGAGAAAGATAACAAGATCCCGTATCTTTCATCAAAATCTTCCCCGGCAGTCAAACGTAAGACCGATTTCCCAGACGAATACGTCCAATTTTTTCCTCAAAGAAAGGCTAACCAAATCCCCAAAGAAAGTTAACTAATCCCAAAAGCCAATGGAATCTCGAGTAGAACTCGAATTATGAAAGGGCTTGATTCCCACTAGGGATACGTAGGTAGCCTATCATTAGGTCCAGCCCCTCGACCAAAACGGTCACCCTCTCCTTCGGCAGCAGACGAAGTCCACCGAAAGGCCATTTCAAATCAAGGTCCGAGGCGCCAAATTAAGGTCCGAGGCGCCAAAAGCATCATCATCATCAAGGTCCGAGGCACCTAAAAAGCCATCTTCAAGGTTTGAGGCACCTAAAACGCCATCATCAAGGTTCGAGGCACCTAAAACGCCATCTCCAAGGTTCGAGGCACCTAAGACGCTATCACTAGGAAAACGATAAATCACAAAAATCCCCAGTAGAGCGGATACCCATCAGACCGAAAATGGTCATCTCTTATCCCCAGCAGAGTTTCTTTCCAAAGAACCGACCGCGTAACTCGCTCATCAGGTTCGAGGCACCTAAAACGCCATCATCTCCAGGGTCAAATACCCGAACTACGGCCGGCTTGATTCCCATTCGGGATACGTAGGTAGCCTATCGCTAGGTTCAGCCACCCGATCACTCGATCATCCCGCCAAATATGGAGCCTTACTCTTATCGACGACCCCGCTTCCTTCGAAAGCGCCGTCGCCGAGGGGCTACTGTAAGTACTCCAATTTGAGCTTGTTAGAATTTTCGTTAGAAAATTAACGAAAGTTATAACATTTCTAACAATTCCTAACAATCCTAACATTTCTAACAAAATGAGGGTAAAATGGGCATTGTTATTTAAGGTTAAACCTCAAAAAGAATCTTAAAAAGCAAAAACAAAGGAATAAAACCACAAATAGAAATGTTGGAAACATAAACTGGCTGTGTAATTTGAATTTTGAAAAGAAATATTCCCTTTGTCCAATGCTGGAGCTGCATTTAATGAACAAAGGCACGCCGAAGGGTCTTGTCCGCGCGGATGAGTTTGTCATTTCAGAGGGCTATAAATTGAGCCCTCCATACAAAAATAAGGAGGAAGAACACAATTTGCACTGAACCTCTGGCGAAATATAGAGAGAAAACAGTGAGAATTCTTCAAGAATTGTCACCATTTTCTCTCCAATCTTTCCCAACTCACACTCATCAAACTCAAACCCTAAACACATTCAAGCCTCAAACACTCATATATTCAATCCAAAGCCTCAAAATACAAAGAAGATAGGTATAACCTCCCTCTTCTTACCCTAAATCTTTCATCCATGCATGCATTTTCAAACTACAAAATGTAGTTCATTCTTCTTCTTGTCTTAGATCCAAGTAGATCACCATGGAAGTTCATCTCCATGGATGATCTTCTACAAGGATCAACATTTTCTTTAATGTGTTCTTGTTTTCTTGCAAATGCATTTTCAAAACCCTAAAAACCATTTTCAAGCATAAAATCTCATTTTCAAAGGATAAAATCCCCTTCCCAAGCAAATGAAATGCTTAGTCCTAATGTACCCCAAGGATGGTTTGGTATAGTTGATTCACCACTAAAATGTCAAGTGATCACTAACCAAAACCTAGGGAAATGGGGACAAAAGCATGGATGCAAAACCCCCCTTAAAATCATATTTTCTCTCTTGGGAAGTTGCTGTCCAGTAGCAATTTTCCCAGACCTCAGTCCATGGTCTAATTTTTTGGACACAGATAAATGTGGAATCTGGTGTTGACTACAAAACACTTTTTGTAGACAACACCCAGAGCTTTCCATACATATTTTTACTTTATTTTTTGGGTGAGTAAAACTCCTCTTTTCAAATTTTCTTTCAGAGGCTAGTTCATCAGCTTCTGGAAATCCAGATTGCATATCTGAGATTTCCAGAAGGTTTTTACCCCTCAAATCTTCTCCAAAATGGAAAATTCCTTCGCAAAAATCTTAATTGAGGTGTCTGGAACAACTTTCATTCTCTGAGTTTATCCAGATTATGAAATTTTAAGACCCTTGAATCCATTTCAAAATCAAAGGTCCACTGCCTTTTTCATTCTGGCAGAAATGGCTCTCAACTTCAAAAGGTCTTTTGAGTACCAAATCTCAATCCAAAAATCTTCCAAAAAATCAAGGGATCATTTTAAAGTCTTAAAAAGATATCCCAATTTTTACTTTCCTGAGTTTCGAATTATTTTGGCCAAAACACACACACACACACACACACACACACAAATGATTTTCAGCTTGGAAGACTCGTTTTACGAGGCGCGTCGGGTGCACACTAACGTCCTTCCCGACGCGTAACATGACCTCCGAACCTAAATCTCTGATCTCGGGCTTTTTTCAAAGTTTTGGCCCTTAAAACAAAAATGGCGTGGCGACTCCGTTTCGTTGATTTTTTTCAAACAAAAATGGGAAAATTTTCGGATACGCACATCATCACAGGGTTGCTACTCTTAACATTTGGTTCGGCAAGCGGATGATTCCCACCGAATTCCAAGTGTTGGACATTCCAATCACTTTCACAGCCATCCTGGGGCATCCCTGGCTGCATCAAATCAATGGCGTGGCATCCACCCTTCATCAGTGCCTCAAGTTCATGCAAGGCAACGAGCTAACCACAGTCTACGGCGACAGTGTCACCACCGAGGGGACCAGCACCAACGACATCCCAGTGTTAGAAATCAAGCATGATGACGACATGGCATTAACTGGATTCACTTTGGAGACCTCCAAGATCAAAATATGCAACGTGGACCTTCCACTATCTCACGACAAGATCCCTCCTGCCATGAAGATGATGAAACTCATGAACTTCATCCCAGGACTGGGGCTCGGCAAAAGGTTACAGGGCCAACACCAAGTCATCGAAGTCAAGGACCACACCACGGTCCAGGGGCTTGGCTATGTGCCAACACCGGCTGACATCAAGGAAAACAAAAGGCTCGCCCGCACCAAGGCAGCAGCCCGCAAAAGGGGAACCTCCGACGGCACACCCAACCTCCGACCTTACAGTTTCAACCTCGCTCATTACTTCACCAAGGGAACCAACAGCAGAACTGAGGGGACCGACAGCGGAACCGACAGCAGAACTGAGGGGACCGACAGCGGAACCGACAGCAGAACTGAGGGGACCGACAGTGGAACTGATGAAGATGAGAAAGAAGCAGGGATAGTCAGCACCGAGACTACAGAAAGGATGGAACAGCTAGCACGGGACCTCAAGCGCTTTAGAGGACTCAAAGCTAATCCGATAAGGGGAGCGTTCCTCGACATCACAGCTCTACCTGGACCAACTGCCACCACAGTCCAGCACGAGTACACATTCAAGGGAATCCCAGACTTGGAGGAGCAGCTCAGGGTACTCTCCATGGGAAACAGATTGTTCGGATCAGCCGCCAAGGCCACATTCGAGACAGTAACTCCAAAGCAGAAGGAACCAGAATTCATAGAAGACGCTCTCAGTGGACCAGCTCTACAGAGTCTTTTTGAAGAAGTCATGGAGGTGCCAAACCTGATTGACCTGGGCTCCAAAACAGCATGATTGCCATGATTGGGACAAAGAAGCCAAGCCTCTCGATCCCCGAACCCTCATCAAGCATCCAAGCAATGCCACCGAAGAATTGGGTAACTTTTACCGGACCAAGGGCAAGCCTAGCGTAACCGGAAGACAAGCCGGGCCCGCACCCACATCTCCCTAAACCCCGTCTCAAATCCTTTGAGTCGGCCCTTGTCGAGTCCAGTCCTTCCGAGTCATCCAATGGCCTTACGCCGAGGACTATGATAATGTAGCCAACCATGTATTTTCGTTCTTGTTCAATGAAAAGTCGACCTTTCGGAGTATCCTCTCATTGCCACTTTAACAACCGATAAGTTAACAAACAACTTAAAAGACGTTAATAACTCAATTGATAAAGAAGCATACACATTAAACGAACAATACATTAGAGAAGTTCTCGAGCATGTAGCTGAACAAGAGGACAACCGGGCCCAAGCTGCCAAAGAGGTTATGACCAAAGTGAATGCGGGGTCGTGCAAGAGTCTAAAGAGACACGGGTGGGCGCTTCTTCGCCGATGCGCAAAAGAAGCCCCGATAGACCTCCTCCGGAGTATGTTGACATGTTCGCCCGGTCATACCGGGACATGCTAGGACTCGATCCTTCGATCGTAGAGCACGTAATTCCCCTGGATCCCGAATCCAAGCCTCGTCAAATGTAAGCCGCGCAAGATCAAGCCAGAGTGGTCCTTGCAAGTTAAAGAAGAGATTGAGAAAATGCTCCGAGTTGGTTTCATCAGAGTGATTGAGTACCCGACTTGGCTCTCCAACATCGTGACGGTCACCAAGGCCAATGGAAAGGTCAGATGCTGTGTGGATTTACGGGATCCCAACAAGGCCAGCCCTAAAGATGATTTCTCGTTGCCTAACATCGACATGCTGGTCGACACCACGGCAAATTTTGAAGTAAATTCCTTCGTGGACGGGTTCGCTGGATACAACCAGATCAAAATGTCCGAGGAGGATCAAGCCAAGACTGCCTTCACCACTCCATGGGGGACATACTACTACACGGTCATGCCGTTCGGTCTGAAAAATGCTGGGGCTACTTACCAGCGGGCTGCAACAGCCCTCTTCCATGACATGATTCACAAAGAAATCGAAGTATATGTCGACGACGTGATCATCCACTCTAGGGGATCAGACATGCAGCACATGACAGATCTGAGAAAGTTCTTCAACAGACTCAGAAAGCACTCCATGAGATTGAACCCTGCGAAGTGCACCTTCGGCGTCAAGCGCGGCAAGGTACTGGGGTTCATGGTTATAGAAAGGGGTATCGAAGCCGATCCCAAGAAAATCAAGGCCATCATCGACATGAAGTCGCCTGGACCACTCGACGTAAGTGAAAAGTTTTATGGGAAGACTTCGACATCAGCCGCTTCATCAACCGCTTGACATCTTCTCTGCGAGCCCATGTTAAACCGATGAAAAAGAATGCCGACATCAACTGGGACGCCGAGTACCAAATGCCTTTCGAGAAAATCAAGACCTACTTGGTGAATCCCCCACCCCGTGCCCGCCACATGAAGACAAGCCACTACTCCTATATCTCGATGCAATGTACACATCAATTGGAGCAATGTCGGCACAAGAACAGAGAAAGATTCCAAGGTTGAGCATTCAATCTACTTCGTAGCCGGAAGCTTCAAGGAAGTGAACTCGGCTACTCAAAGATTAGAGAAAACTTGTACCGCCTTGGTATGGGTAGTCGGGAAACCGAAACACTACATGCAATACATTCGGTGCTCCCGGTCTCCAAAATGGACCCCGTTCGATATCTCTTTGACAAGCCATCCCCGTCAATGCGACTAGACAAGTGGTCATTCTTCCTAGCCGAGTTCGACATCAAGTACATGGTCGAGAAAATCAACAAAGGGCGAGTCATGGCGATCACCGCGTACTTCCCAAGCAGTGAACCTAAGGGTCCTGATCCGCAATTTCCGAACGACGGAATCTTTTCACTCGACAGCGCAAATCGCTGGCAACTCTTCTTTGATGGGGCAGCCAACAAGAAGGGTAATGGTATTGGAATGCTCCTTGTCGATCCCAAGGACGAGCATACTCCCATAGCCATCAAGCTGAATTTTAAAGCAACCAACAATGCGGCGAGAATATGAAGCTGTGCGGCCCGGAAGCCGCCCTTGAGCGCAACATCTCGTAACCGGATGTCTACGGAGACTCAAAGATTGATCATCAATCAAGTGTCCAACAAATGGAAGACGGTAGATTCTCGGCCTCCGAAGTACCACACGTACATGGAGGAGCTCATTACTCGCTCAAGGACATCTCTTTTCATTATTTGCCAAGAGACAGGAATCGCCGCGTACGCCCGGCAACCCTCGCCTCTCTTGTCAAAATTCCCGATGGAAAAGCAAGAAACCCCTCGAGTAATAGGCGGACGGGAAACACCCGCCTATTGCTGTGAGATCGAAACAAAAAAAGAAACGATCGATGAACCCTGGTACAATCAAATTTACCAGTACCTCCAAAACGGAGAAGCTTCCTTCACAAATGAAGATGGAAAATACAAAGAAGGGATCAAAGCCAAAAACATGATGGCATTAAAACGCCTGGCATCCCATTTCATCATTCTGGGGGATATGTTGTACAAGAAGCGCCACCAAGGGACACTCCTTCGGTGTGTAAACAAAGAAAAGGCCAGCGAGCTAATAAACGAAGTTCACAACGAAACCTGCGGTCCGCACATGAACGCCCGAGCATTGACACAGATCATTCTCCGTATGGGATACTATTGGATATCGATGGAAACTGACTGCATCCAGTTCGTCCGAAGTTGCGACAAATGTCAACGGTTCTCCAACCTCAATCACATCCCTCCTCACGAACTCTATTGCATGACTACACCATGGCCTTTCGCCACATGGGGAATCGACGTCATCGGCAAGATCACTCCACCAGTGAGAAATGGTCACGAGTTCATTTTAGTCGCAGTCGACTACTTCACCAAATGGGTAGAAGCCAGATCGTACAAGGTTCTGAATTCTAAGAAGGTGGCCGAGTTCATCCGAGAGAACATCATGTGCCGATACGGAGTGCCCAACGAGATCATATTCGACAATGGGACCCACTTCGAAGGAGATTGTGACCAACTTCTGACCGAATTCAGAGTCACACGTCACAAATCCTCTCCTTACAGACCACAAACCAATGGTGCAGTAGAGACAGCAAACAAGACTCTCACCATGATAATCAGGAAGATGACCACTAGAGGTCGGGACTGGCCCAAAAAGCTACATTTAGCCCTCTGAGGATACCGAACATCAGTCAGAATCGCCACATGGGAGACTCCATTCGCACTTACCTACGGAATGGAAGCAATGTTACCCATGGAATAGGAAATTCCATCCCTCCGAGTCCTCTTGGAAAACGGGATCAATGAAGTCGAATGGCTACAGAGCCGTCACGACGAACTCGCTCTACTCGACGAGCGCAGATTGAAAGCCATGGAACACACTCGAGCCTACCAGAGCAGAATGGCCCGAGCATTCGACAAGAAAGTCAAGATCCGAGACATCAGAGAAGGCGACTTGGTGCTAAAGGAAAAGCCTCCTACGCAGACCAATCCCCTCGGAAAGTGGGAGCCTACCTGGATAGGACCATTCATGGTACAAAGAATCTTCTCTGGAGGAGCCATGAAGTTAGCAGACTTGGATGGGAACCCTTTCGTTAACCCCGTGAACGGAAGCAAGCTCCGCAGATACTTCGTTTGAGGAAGAGCACGAGTCAACTCTCCTTCCCCATATACCACCCCTCAGTAAAATTAAAGTGCCAAAAGAGTAATACCCAACTGGATACATTCCCGCTAATGATCCAGGTAAAAAACAGGGTGCACTTCTTTTGTCTTTGTTTTTCTCAAATTCACCTAAAGTGTCGAACTACGGTGACCTGAGCCCCTTAGTCCAATTGTAATAGGGGAACGTAGGCAGCCATCATTGGTTCGGTCTAAAAAACAAAAAAAAATACATTAAGCATCAATTGCTTGTGTTTCGAAAAACTCTTTTCATTTAACCTACAAATTCATTACGGTTAAAACAATCTTTGATGAGTTCAAGCACGGTCAACTCTTGACTCGCTACACGCTAGCAAAACTACAATAAAACATTAATCCGTTAATGTGTCTGCAATGACAATGGGTGGATACTCTGGACAGCAAGGTCGACCTAGTTTCCCGTACTTGGTCCTTCATCCTTCTTCCCCTTCCCTTTTCCACGGCGAGTATTCTTCACCTTCACAGGGAATATTCCGATAGTCCTTCTACCTGGCTTAGGGACTCTTCCTGACGCCTCCGTCAAACCTGTAGCTGTCAACGCAGCCCTCTCCCTAGCTCTGTCTCGAGCTGCCTCGCTTCGAGCCATCATGACCATGCTTTGATTGGCCTCCCGATCAGCATTTGCCTCATAGTCAGCCATGTCATTCCCAGTGCGATTCCGAGGGTTAGCCCCCGCTTCAGTCCTCCTCAAGGTCGAGCTGTCAAGGTGGCCAGCACCCAACAGCTCATCCCGTCTCCACAAGATAGCCATCTGTGTCTCCCCTATACACTCTTCGTACCAGTTTAGATACTGCGTCGACAGAACAGTGCCCCCTCTCCGGTGAAAGAGAACCCTAGCAGGAAAGGACGTGTATTGCCACCACCGTGTGAGCAGCAATAGCATCGAAGGATCTTCCATCAGCAGAGATCCCACCTCGAAGGTAGCAGCATGAACTAAACCCGTCAATGGCACCTCGCTCCATTGCATCGTCGCAGATCCAACGATGGAATATAGAAAGACGTCTGAGACAGCCCCGGCACTCTGACAACCAAGTGACCCTCCTGAGCGGTCCGACAAGTCTGTAACTTCCAGTGGGGAACCCACCATCTCAAGTGATGCGTGCGGAGTCTGGCCATCCAGAGCTCCAACTCAGCCTGATCGCCCCCAATTACTAGAGGACGTCGAGAGAAGGACCAAGCGTCACAAGACATTGGCACCTCGGGCATCATCTGCAGTCTCTCCCTTAACCACATGGTAAGCATAGCGGGACTCCCTCCCCACAGGTATTGGCTACTGGTCGCCATCCGACCTATGCCCAGGAACGTCTCGCCCAAGACCAACGGAACGATGTCTCCCCCGCTCCGGCACTGCCTCACCAGTCCAAGACACCGTGATGGCACACACCTGTGGACGTGAACGCGAGCAGTAGCGATCGCGCACAGAGCAAATGCGTCCCACGCAAAGACGCTCCCCTCAGCTCCGGCAAATCTTTCGGGCAGTCCCGAAATGTCAACATAATCAGTATTCAATATCAGCATCCCGTATGCTTCTCCAGCCGAGATACCAAGCAGAGACACTAGCTTCTCAACAGTGGCCATGCCACCAGCATACGAAAGAACTAGTTGTTCCGTCTCAGGTCCTCTTAGAATGGCCCAGAAATCTTCGAACTTAGGAGTGATTTCGTTGTACGAAAAGTTGTACACATTCCTCCGTACATCCCAGAAATGAGACGTGGCTCTCAAGAGATCCCAATCTTTCATATAAGCTCCTTCAAAGCCCAAACAGATTTCATCCCGTAACAGCCTTTGAAAAACCCCTTGTTTTGCCTCGTGTGGTTCCGCACCCACGACTGGAAGTGTTCCAAGTATCGCTCTTGCATCCGAGACGATAGCTTATGAAAGGGAGCTAAGAAAAATGAAGGAAACCTTAGAAACTTGAGAGAATTCAACTAACTGATCAGAGGTGAATGCGCAGTTCTTAACAAATTGCAAAGCTGAAACTGCAATTTAAAAGACTCTGGAAATTCACTCTCAGTCCGGCCGGACTTCCCTTGCAGTTGACCTGGGCAACTCTACAGCCAGCTGCTCCTAAGTTGGAAGCAATTCCAAACAACACCCTGTTCATGCCTTATGAATCTGCGTGCTGCCCCTGGTTTCATTTAACCAATGTCATTATCCCTTCCGCCCCGGGCTCGTGCAACAGTGCAATTAATTAATTATCAGTGCATATAGGCATAATTTTTGACACCCGTTTCAATTTTTATGCATGTTTCATATTATTTATTTATGATTAACCTACTTCCTTATTTGCCAAAAATAACAGAAGGTGGTTACAGAATAAATGTGCGAAGAACAGGTTCCGCCCCACGGGCGCCTTTTCAAATACAGTTCAAGTCAAATCGTCTCCAGACGTTAAATTCCCAGTTAGTTTTCACTAACGCCCGTCTCCAGACGTTAAATACTTAGTTAGTTTTCACTAACGCTCGTCTCCAGACGTTAAATTCCCAGTTAGTTTTCACTAACGCTCGTCTCCAGACGTTAAATTCTCAGTTAGTTTTCACTAACGCTCATCTCCAGACGTTAAATTCTCAGTTAGTTTTCACTAACGCTCGTCTCTAGACGTTAAATTCCCAGTTAGTTTTCACTAACGCTCGTCTCCAGACGTTAAATTCCAAGTTAGTTTTCACTAACGCTCATCTCACTAATGCTCGTCTCTAGACGTTAAATTCCCAGTTAGTTTTCACTAACGCTCGTCTCCAGACGTTAAATTCCCAGTTAGTTTTCACTAACGCTCGTCTCCAGACGTTAAATTCTCAGTTAGTTTTCACTAACGCTCGTCTCCAGACGTTAAATTCCCGATTAGTTTTCACTAACGCCCATCTCCGTACGTTAAATTCTCGGCTAGTTTTCACTAACGCTCGTCTCCAGACGTTAAATTCTCGATTAGTTTTCACTAACGCTCGTCTCCAGCACGTTAAATTCTCGCTAGTTTTCACTAACGCTCGTCTCCGCACGTTAAATTCCCTGATTAGTTTTCTCTAACGCTCGTCTCCGCACGTTAAATTCTCAGTTAGTTTTCACTAACGCTCGTCTCCAGACGTTAAATTTAATCCTCAGTTGACGTTTGACATTCAAACGCTCAATCATGTCTCCGGACATTCCAGTTACATTTCCGTCTCTAGACGTTAAATTTAATCCTCAGTTGACGTTTGACATTCAAACGCTCAATCATGTCTCCAGATATTCCAGTTACATTTCCGTCTCCAGACGTTAAATTTAATCCTCATATAAAGTTTGACATTCAAACGCTCAATCATGTCTCCGGACATTCCAGTTACATTTCCGTCTCCAGACGTTAAATTTAATCCTCAGCTGACGTTTGACATTCAAGCGCTCAATCATGTCTCCCGACATTCCGGTTACATTTCCGTCTCCGCACGTTAAATTTAATCCTCGGTTGACGTTTGACATTCAAACGCTCAATCATGTCTCCTGGGACATTCCAGCTTACATTTCCGTCTCCAGGCGTTAAATTTAATCCTCGGTGACGTTTGACATTCAAACGCTCAATCATGTCTCCGGACATTCCAGGTTACATTTCCGTCTCCAGACGTTAAATTTAATCCTCAGTTGACGTTTGACATTCAAACGCTCAATCATGTCTCCGGACATTCCAGTTACATTTCCGTCTCCAGACGTTAAATTTAATCCTCAGTTGACGTTTGACATTCAAACGCTCAATCATGTCTCCGGACATTCCAGTTACATTTCCGTCTCCAGACGTTAAATTTAATCCTCAGTTGACATTTGATATTCAAACGCTCAATCATGTCTCCGGACATTCCAGTTACATTTTCGTCTCCAGACGTTAAATTTAATCCTCAGTTGACGTTTGACATTCAAATGCTCAATCATGTCTCCGGACATTCTAGTTACATTTCCGTCTCCAGACGTTAAATTTAGTCCTCAGTTTACGTTTGACATTTCAAACGCTCAATCATGTCTCCGGACATTCCAGTTACATTTCCGTCTCCCAACGTTAAAATTTCTAGTGGTTTTCACCATCGTTCACTTCCCCGGCCGCCAGTCGTAAGACTGATCGTTCCACCTCAGCGGCCATCAAGGTAAGCCCGCACAACAATCCCTCTTCGGCCATCAAGGTAAGCCCGAATGCTCATCCCCAGCAGGATTCTAAAGAAGAAACGTTGATCCTCCCGAGTTGTTAATAACTCCAGTTTAACACAACCGTTCCCATCATTTGCCACCTTATCCCCAGTAGGATAAACCTGGCAGTCATCGTAAGCCCAGCATCCAAGGCACAAACGCCTTCGTCTCAGTATAAACGTATCCTCGTAACTCCGGTTTGAGGCACCACACGCCCTCGTCAGTATCAGCAACTCCGGTTTGAGGCGCCACACGCCCTCGTCAGTATCAGCAACTCCGGTTTGAGGCGCCACACGCCCTCGTCAGTATCAGCAACTCCGGTTTGAGGCGCCACACGCCCTCGTCAGTATCAGCAACTCCGATTTGAGGTGCCATACGCCCTCGTGTGTTTCAGCAATTCCGGTCTGAGGCGCTACACGCCCTCAAAGGTTTCAGAAATCCCAGGTTCAGACGCCTCACAATAGTCTCCATTCAGGTTCCGGTACCTCGCAATGGTCTCATTCAAGTTTAGACGCCTCCCAGCAGTCTCGCTCAGGTCAAGGTCCCCACGCGCGGCTCCTTGCACCTACGAACTATGATCGGCTTGATTCCCGCTCGGGATACGTAGGAATCCTTTCGCTAAGGGTCCAGCCAGCTGACCGCCCAGGTCTCTTCCAAAGTAAGGCATCCCGATTTGGATCCTTATATTTTTTCAACGACCCCACCTCCTTCGGAGGAGACGTCGCTGAGGGGCTAACTGTAAGTACCCAAATCCGGATCGTCAAAATCCGTCAGAAAGTTAACCGAAATCCGTTAACTGGCCCGCTCCAGGTTAATCGGAACTCGTTAACTCCCCGTTGCCATGCCAACGAGACGTCCCGGGACTGCCCCATGCATCCCGACGTCAAAACGTACTTGACACACATCATCGCACGTGAAAGTACGGCTTTCCCTGAAAAATGCACTTTTCGGCACTTTCTGGGGGCATTTCAGACATTTTTCGGACTGTTATTTAAAAAAAGGGACAAAACCGGGACCCGGGAACGAACTCCCACGCAAATGGTGAGTCATGGGACACGTGGCATGCATGCCACCTCCCTCTAGTCACCTTTCAATCAAAAATCAAGGCCAAAAGACTAAAATACCCCTGGTATACAGTCTCAGTCCGGCCGAACTTCCTTTGCAGACTTCAGAAATTGCCATCAAGTCCCTCAAAATTCCAAAATACCACAAAACCCCCTGGATTTCAGTCTAAGTCCGGCCGAACTCCTACTGAAATTTCACCTATAAATAGAGAGGTTGTCAAAGACATTAACAACAACAAAAAATTCACCCTTTCACCAAGAAACGCACGGCCTAAACTGGTTCTCCCCCTTTTCGAGCCCGGTTTTACCTCATTTTGCGTGAAAACTCCGTATTTCGATCAAATACGCCCTCCTCCACTCCGAAACATAGTTCCAAACTACTTTCCGTATCCCGTATACACCCCTCGAGCCAAAGGAGTCGACCCTAGCCATAGGTATAACTCCCTCTCTCTAATCTCTCATTTCGTCTCGGTTTACGCACCAGTCGCTACAACCGTTTCGAACAACGTTATTGAAATGTAGACGCCTCCGTCTAACGGGGTTCAATACGTTTTAGCCCCTCGATCCTCTTCTCTTCCCGAAAGAGAAGCAATCACGGGTTAAAACGGCGTTCCGACCATGTTCCGTTTACTTTTTTGTCATTTACAACTCCGGATCGATCGATCTGTCGATCGTCATTTACTTTTTTGTCATTTACAATTCCGGACCGTTTGATCCGTCGAACGTCCTTTACATTTCATGCAACTTTACCACTCCGAGCCGTTTTGGCTCATCGATCGTCATTTACAATTCCGAGTCGTTTGGCTCGCCGATCGTCATTTACGATTCCGGATCGTTCGATTCCGTCGATACCTCATTTAAATACTGTCATTTACAAGTCCGACCCGTTTGGATCGTGATAGTATTTACTTTTCAAAGTCCGAGTCGCAACTCGATTCGTTGATTGCAAATCATTTAATACGCTTTTTCCCGTAAAAATCGTTAACAATGTAATGCCCGGTTAAAAACCGGAGTTTATCCTTCGAACTCTCTTTCAAAAACGCGCGAAATGACGTTTGGCATCCAAACGCTCATCTTCAAACTAAAAGCCGACTTTTGACATTCAAAATCATTTAATACGCTTTTTCCCGTAAAAATCGTTAACAATGACTCGCCCGGTTCAAAAAACCGGAGGTCGAGCTTCGAACTCCTTTTCAAAAAGCTCAAAATCGATGTTTGCCACGCAAATGCTCATTTCAAACTCAAAATCGACGTTTGCCACGCAAACGCTCATTTTCGTCTCAAACCGACGTTTGTCATTCAAACACTCGTCTTTTCAAACAAAGTCACCTAATCAACGTTTGACATTCAAACCAAGATTAAGCTTGTCATTCAAGCCCCCATTTCAAAACACACACACACACACACACGATTTCGAGAAAGGTAGAAAGACTCGTCATACGAGGCATTTCGGGTGATCTCGTAATACTCTTCCCGAAACGTTCATGACTTCCGAACCTAACAATCTCTGGTACTAAATAGCTTTTTACTCGTTTTTGCTACCAATAAAAATGATCCCCTGTTTTCAAAGCCTTTTCCTATGTTTTTGCTACCAATAAAAACGACACCATTTTCACAAAAGCCGTTTCTCAACGTTTGGGCTCAAAATACAAAACCGCGTGGCGACTCCTCATTTTCCTTCCCATGAAGCAAGGTCTCAGACACCAACCCTCCGCGAAAGACAACCACATTTCGCGTCCATGCGAAATCCCGGGTAATTTCAAGTACACTCACACTACGACCCGTAACCCGGGATGACCGTTCAGTTGCAGCTCGGTTGGTCTGACAGACACCTTTCGAACGCGCACGGGGTCGTACCAAACAGCCCATCCTAGCCCATATAAGCCATGCACTCTTTGTGTCACACTTCGTCCAAGACCCCGGTTGGTTTTTGGCTTAGTACGTGTCATAAAGCCTAAGTGTATGCTTTTACGTCAGGTTCCGTCACGGGTCAAGCTCGAAAGTGGTTCAGAATTCCGGGTCAGTGCCTTGCCAGAATCACAGTTATGGCAGCGTCAGACAGTTCTTCGGTTCCCTCAGCCAGAATATCCGACATGTCTAGGTCACCGAGAAATCGTGACTGGGACGGACCCCCGCCACCGGTAACATATATGACTTTGGAAGAGGCCATCCGGGCTTGTGAGATTCACAAGAGGCAGAAAGAAGATCAGCAGAATTTCGTGGTACAGCTTCTGAATAAGCGAGGTATAGCAGTTATCCCCCAGTCAGACGGTACTTTCATCATAATCGAGGATGATGATTCCCCGAAACGAGTTCCTCAAACCTTCAACCAGGTTCCTCCCCCGCCAACTTACGAGATGCCTTCGAACCAAGGAAACAACCGACCTAGGCTCCACGTTGCCACCTCTCAGGGCAACCCTGCCATATACGGCCAAGCCAGTACTACTCCCATCACTCAGTACAACCAGCACACTGCTGGACCATCTCAAAAAGATGCCAATATCCTTCAATACCCTCCTGGGTTCATCTCATTGCCTATACACGAATCCCAAAACATCAGGGATAAACCCCGATAAAGTCCAAAAAAGGCCCCTATATATCCACATATATCAAGCATTCCACCTCCAATCACTATCGCTCACATGGTAGCACCCGACGCTGAGCCTCAAAGTCCACCACTGGACCCAACCTTAGCCTGGATGGTCGAACAGATGAAAGACCTGAAAGCCAACATGAGCAGCTCAAAGCAAGAAACGCTCAAATCCACAGATCCGGGAATGGTCACGCCTCTCCCTGCCAAGTTCAGAATGCCGGAGATGGACCGATTCGACGGAACCGAATGTCCTCAAACGCATGTCGACACCTACGTTCTCGGCATGAAAGCGAAAGGAGCAACCCTCCAGCAAATGGGCGACCACTTCCAGCATACGCTCAAAAGTTCAGCGTTACGATGGTTCCTAAGGGTCAAGCCTGCGGATCGCCACGCCTGGGATCAGACCAGTAACATCTTCCTAGAACGGTACAGATCCAACTTAGAGTGGGAAACAAGTCGTGAGGACTTAATCACTACTGAGCAGAAAGCAGATGAAAGCGTCGGGGAATTCTACAAGAGGTGGAGTTGGAAACTCTTCGAGATCATGGAGCCACTCTCCATAGATGAACAGATGCGGAACTTCAAGTCCTGCTTAAGACCGTCTGATGGAGGAAAATTCCTCTAGTAATAAAAACCGAGCAAGTGTACTCACTACCGGTGTAGCAGTATGCACGAGCAGGGGTCGAACCACAGAGACTCGTTGGTAAACAAGCAAAAGAAAAACAATGAATAAAGTAACCAGAGATTTTTAGATTTGAAATAATAATCTAATTCTAAAACAGAAATAAACAATTAAAACTAAGAAAGCAATTTAAATGTAACAAATTAACTCAGATCAACAACGGAGATTCACGGATTGGATTCACAATTACTTTCACTTTATACTATATTTGTTGCTAAAAACATTAATCTCAATCTAAGATTCATTCACAAAAGTAAGGATTGGGACGGTGTGGTGCCCGAATTGCAACCCTTTGAATTATTATCAAGTTGCGTTTTCTATTACGGTCACACAACAATCAAACAATTATTTAGCCCTTTAGAATATTGAATCTAAACCCTTTTGATTTCTATTACGGCCTCAATTAGATCTAATCCACAAAGCAATGTTCAATTGTATCAATCCCCAAATTAATGGCGGAATTAATACCCAAATAATTAAAAGGCCAAAGTCATCTTAACATGAAATTGCAACCTTAAAACTGTTAAAAGATAAATACTTTGAAGAACTAGAAAGAGATTAAATTGGAATAATGAAATCTATAGCATAAAGATCCAGTAATTGCTACAACCAATCCGCAAACCTAAGAGATTTAGCTACTCAAAGACATAATGAAAATAACAATACTTATAAAATAAAAGAACATCAAAACCTGAGAAATCCGGGATTGAAGAACGAAGAAATCTCTAGAAAGCTCATAAACTAAGAACCCAAAACAATGATTCAAGATCCCTCTTAAAATCTGCTACTTAAGTAATTATATTAGGGCAAAATACACAGGTCAAAACGGAATAAAAGTCAAGAATGCCCTTAATAAGTTCTTTGAAATGCAGTCTTCGAATACGGGACGAGCGCGGCGCTCTGCGGTGAGCGCGGTCGCTCTTCTTTACAGGGATTTTTGTCTTCACAACTTTACTTGAGCGCGGCCGCTCTTAGGATGAGCGCGGTCGCCCTGGAGGACAGGGATTTTTGGCTTGCTTTCTTCAATGGAGCGCGGCCGCTCTTGGGTTGAGCGCGACCGCCCGGGAGGCCAAGCAATCGGAGCTCGAATCTGCTTCATTATTTTCATGCTCCGCTCCGCTCCAACTTGATTTCCTTGCCCTTTTCTTGACAAAACTCAACATAAAATCATACTTTTGCCCTGTACTCATCAAACACTCAACAACCACATTAAAACAACATAAAACCCGGATTTTGAGCCTAAAATAAGTTCGTAAACATGTAAAATGGGTGTGTAAAAACACATCCATCAAACACCAACAAACTAACCTTTTGCTCGTCCCGAGTAAAACAAAACAAAAACTAAACTACCCAACATAAAATAAACTACACTACGAAAACAAAGCAAAATATTTTTGGGATGTTCTCTTCAAAATGGGAATTGTGTCGGCGGGCAGTCTCTGAGATCCTCACACAATATAATCACAAGCATACTATCATGAATCATCAATTAACATTACATCAATGCAAAAACCCACAATTTTCCACCGCGGCCTGAATGATGAAGTGAAGTATGGTAGACCATTGTTACATTCTAAGATTGTTTATGGATTCACTAAGTGATGCTCTAACAAAATGTGTATCAAATACAACCACAAAGGACACTCATATGCATGTTTCCACAATTGTCAACCCGGCTATTTGATATTGAAAACGAAAATATGGTTCTAAGTGTTATAGTGCGAAAGATCGCATGGCTCGGGTCACGGTTACAAAAGAAGGTAAGGACATACGAACTTGGAAAGTGAGACTAAGAAGTCTTCATTTTATTTGTCCCTCCTCACTATGAGAAGTCACTCCGCTCTCCCTTTTATTCCCAATGTGCCAACCCACAAACTAAAATTTTTGATACATACACAATATTGGGTTGGACACATTCCCTTATTTCTGGGCCTCTTTTAATTTCTAGCTTGTGACACAATGGAGGGGCAATATTGATTTTCTCTCAATATTTTTTTTTTTTTTTTTTTTCATTTTTTCATATTTTTTTTTTTTTCATTTGCCCCTCTTCATTGTATATCACACCCCTTTTCTGTTTTCACACTTTGACCCCCATTTATACAAATGATTTCACTCACCCCCAAACTCAACCCATACCCCCATTCATTCCCTAGTTCACTTTCCAAAAGGTAAGGTATCCTAGCACTAGGTGAAAAAGGGTGGAGAAAAAGGCATCAAACGAAGGCGAATGGCGGTCTAAATTTTCCATTCTTTTCCATTAAGGCTCAACAGGGGATCTAGCGGAATAAATTATTTACTAGGGTAGAAAGTCAAGGCACACAAAAGGGATGAAAGAATAAGCCATATGTATCAAGATAGCCTAATGACGTGATATTGACAATCATGCAACCCATGTTCTAGGGACCCCGAGAATGCACAAGTAATCCCATAAATGGCACTTAGAATGACAACAATGATCAATGATAAATGGAAGTGAGAGGTGGTGCAATCATGGTTTATTGTCTCAATGTAACCCTAATTCTCAAATCCAAGATAGCATAATGATTAACAAAATAACACTCAATCATCACAGACGCAGGCCAACAGTTCCCAAAATAAAGAGAACAAAAATTTTTTTAAATTTTTACTAAAAACAAAGAACAACCTAAACTAACATGGTGATAAGCAGAATAAAACACAGATACCCCCCACCCACAAACTAAAAGATTGCATTGTCCCCAATGCAATTAACTATAAACTCAGTGGTAGGGATACCTCAACCGATCATCATGGCGGATAACCCCATTGGCTAGAAGAGCCTCCGAGGGAAGCTGCTGCTGCCACTTGCACGTCTCTCTCCTTGTCCAGGATGAGCCACTGGGAAATTGTTGCTTCTGCTGCTACTTTATCGCGGCGGGAACCGTGGCGGGAAGCGTGGCCATGTGTAACCGGTAGGGGCAACCGATCAAGAGTTGGTCCCACCTACTATCTCTTGGGCCCGCCATGCTTGGGCCGTCTCAATCTCTGCCCTCACTCTATCATCAATCTCTCACCCTATCATCAGTCGCAGCCTGATGCTGCTCCAGGGTGGTGAATTTCTGATCAAACCTCATCTCCATCGCCTCCAACTGCAGCGATAGATCATAAATACCCTCGACAGGATCCGCTCTCCAGTCTCTGGCAACATCCTCCTCTTCTTCTTCTTCCTCATGTTCTTGCTGTTCTTCCTCCACCTCTGGCTCAATCACAATCACCCCCTTGGGGTGGCTCTTATCCCTAATTTTCCTTTCAGTAATGGTGGGCTCCAACCCTATGTCCCTAGGGATATTAGTAAAATCGACTCCATTGAGCCCCATCAACCCCGTAATCATAAGAGGGTAATTGTAACTATTCTTTCCCATTTGCTGATAAGTTCTATTAATCTCATGTGCCATGATTGAGCCTGTGTCTATGTTTTGCTCCGTCAAGATGACGTGCATCAAAGCGGCTCTGCGCCACCCAACCTCATGTGGCCTAGAAGAGGGAAGAACTCTCTCACATATAACCCGATGAAGATACTTCATCCGAGGGGGAAGAAGTTTAGAGGCAATCAATACCCCTTTTGGCAATGTTGGGTCAATAGGCAAACCCCCGAACGTTTCGGCAATCAGGTGAAGGTTACCCTTGGGGTTATACATCATTTGTTTTTCGAGGTGCAAGAAAGAACAAGTGTTGGAATGCACGTGAGTGGGGAGGTGATAATAAGATATGATTCTCTCCCGGGAGTATCCCACTTCAATGCCCCGCACAAAAGATATATCATGTGCCCCTTTCCTAGAGAACGCATTTGCATAAAACTCTCGCACTAAAACACTACTCCCTCCAACTGTCGGGGCAATCAACAAATTCATCCACCCATACCTAGCTACAATTTCCTCTAATCCCATATCCGTAATATCAATGCCCTTTTCCACATTGAAACTTCGGGCAGTATAAGCGTTAAAAAAATTTTCTGCCTCAACACTAACAAATTTGCTAGCATCGTACAAAGGTTGAGGCACAATCGTGGGGTTTTTTGTTTCCCCGTCTACGCTTGGGATTTGATGTAGACATTTTATCCAACAAATAAGCAAGAAACGGAGTTTCAAGTTCAAAGTTCTTACCCCAAATCAGTGCTTGCCGGAAAATTCGCCGGAGCTGCCGGAAAACTCGCCGGAGTTTGGGAAGAAGGCCGGAAAACACCCACAAACTAGACCTTGCACAGTTTATACCCACAAACCACCTTCAAATCGAGCTTTAGCCCACTTGATTCACAAGATTGCATGCACCAAAAAAAACTCTTCTTTGATTTTCGAATTTGCTCAACTCGCCGGAATTAATGGCTTTTGGGGAAGGGAATTGGCTTTAGCTTGGTGAATCAATGGTGGGTAGGGTGATTTTTGGGTTGGAAGGGAGGGGATTTGGGGTTTGAGAGAGGAATTTAGGAGAGAGAGAGAAGGGAACTCGTAGGTTTTTAGAGAGAAAAGAAGGGAGGCGGCGGTAGTTTTTATGAAATAAAAGCCAGCATCTGTTTAGGGTTATTTGAATTTTGCCCGTAATTTTAGCTCGAGCGCGGCCGCTCTGCCTTGGAGCGCGTCCACGCTATATGATAGAAACTGATTCCCTTTTTCTATTGATTGAGCGCGGCCGCTCTGCCTTGGAGCGCGCCCGCGCACGTTGGCAGTGAGTTACGCCTGTTTCTCCTTTAATCAAGCGCGGCCGCTCTATGTATGAGCGCGCCCGCGCACCCTGGCAATGCAGTCCGTATCGCTTTAGCTCCTTTTTTTTGCTGCCTTAAAGTCCCCTTCTTCAATTTTGGTCAGTTGCGTGCTATCCTGCACATCACCACAAACACACATACAAGCGTAATATCTATTGACATAATAAAAATAAACGAAAAAATATTTTTGGAGGGTGACAACTATTTACACTCCCCTATAAACCCACAAACTCGGAGAGACCCATAAAGGGTGACACAAAACTTTTGTTCGACAAAAGTATGTCAAACATTTGACCGCACTTTCGCTGCCTACGTCCCCATTAATGTGAGCGGACTACCCACATTAATAGGCTCAGGTCACCGTAGTTCGACACATTCTATACTAACGACTCGAAAACGGCAAATAACAATTTTTTTTTCAATTTTTTTTTTTTTATGAATACCCCCACCCACAAACTAAGAATTTGCGATGTCCTCATTGCATAAACAAATTCCAACGCGAATTCAAAGCTAACGAGTAGTGATAAACTGAAAATAAAGACGAAGCGGAAAGTTACCTAAGGTTGGGTTGCCTCCCACAAGCGCCTTTGTTTTAAGTCTTTGGCTCGACATGATGCTCATAATTTATCCTTTGATTTCCGGTGCATCCACCAACATCACCACATCAATTTCTTCCAAGATAGACACCCCTTCGTAATAGGGCTTGACTCGATGCCCATTCACCTTGAAAGTACTTCCAGATTTCAAATCTTTGAGCTCAACCGCTCCATGTGGAAATACTTTCACCAACTCATAAGGGCCCGACCATTTGGAACATAACTTGCCCGGAAAAAGTCTCAATCTAGAATTGAACAATAAAACCTTCTTACCCGGCATTAAGATTTTTGGCCTTAAGTACTTGAATCATGGTACCTCTTAGTTCTTTCCTTGTACGACTTGGCACTCTTGTAGCTGTCTTGTCTCAACTCATCGATCTCATCCAAGTCAAGCATTCGTTTCTCACCCGCCTTCTTCAAATCCATGTTGAGTTCCTTCACAGCCCAATATGCTTTGTGTTCCATCTCAACCGGAAGGTGACACTCTTTGCCATATACAATTAATGCGGACTCATCCCAATGGGAGTTTTGTAAACGGTCCGATATGCCCATAATGCATCATTGAGCTTCAAAGCCCAATCTTTTACATTTGGCGAACTGTCTTCTCAAGAACCCCCTTGATTTGGCGGTTGCTAACTTCCACTTGCCCCGATGTTTGGGGATGGTAGGCTGTGGCTAGCTTGTGAACAACCCCATATTTCTTTAGGACTTGGTTGAAGAGCCTGTTTGTGAAGTGAGTTCCTTGATCACTAATGA
Organism: Adenophora triphylla var. japonica; assembly: GCA_022495995.1. NCBI lineage: Eukaryota > Viridiplantae > Streptophyta > Magnoliopsida > Asterales > Campanulaceae > Adenophora > Adenophora triphylla. Next base: position 92,066 of record JAFEMH010006565.1, read on the forward strand.
TAGCCGAGGCACCCCGTACCTGCAAAAAATATTCTCACACACAAACTTTGAAACAACATTAGCATCATTAGTCCGGGTGGCAATAGCTTCCACCCATTTAGAAACATAGTCCACAGCTACTAATATATACACAAAACCATGGGATGAGGGGAAGGGGCCCATAAAATCAATGCCCCACACATCAAATATGTCAACAACAAGATTATAATTTTGGGGCATCTCATCTTTCTTACCTATCCCTCCAGTTCTTTGGCATTTATCACACTTTTTGCAAAAATCTTGCGCATCTTTAAATATGGTGGGCCAATATAAGCCACTTTGAAGGATTTTCCTAGCAGTCTTTTGACCACTGAAATGCCCACCACATTGTAAATCATGACAAAAGCGCAAGACACTCAATTGTTCATATTCCGGAACACATCTCCTCACCATCTTATCCGGACAAATTTTCCACAAGTAAGGGTCATCCCAAATGTAGTTCCTCACATCGGATTTAAATTTTCTCTTTTGATCATAAGTAAAGTGAGGAGGAATCATGTCACATGCAAGATAATTAACAAGATCCGCATACCAAGGCTCTTGAACATGTAGAGCAAGTAGTTGTTCATCCGGGAAATTTTCATTCACCGGAATTACTCCTTCATTGCTATTCTGAAACGAGAAATCCTCAAGCCTTGATAAGTGATCCGCCACTACATTCTCGGACCCCTTTTTGTCCCTTATTTCCAAATCAAATTCTTGCAACAAAAGCATCCACCTAAGCAATCTAGGTTTTGCATCCTTTTTATTCAACAAATATTTTAAAGCTGCATGATCAGAATAGATTATTACCTTCGACCCAAGCAAATATGAACGGAACTTCTCAAGTGCAAACACAACTGGCTAAAAATTCTTTTCGGTAGTGGTATAATTAAGTTTGTGCATCATTAAGAGTTCTACTTGCATAATGGATTACATGCGGTAATTTATCTATCTTTTGGCCTAAAACAGCCCCAATAGCAAAATCAGATGCATCACACATGATCTCAAAAGGGTGAGACCAATCAGGGCTAGAAAGAATGGGAGTGCAAGTAAGTTTTTCTTTTAATAAAGTGAAAGCATCTAAACAGTCTTGGTCAAAGATGAACTCGGTATCTTTAGCTAGCAAGTTACTTAACGGCTTACAAATTTGTGAAAAATCCTTAATAAATCGCCGATAAAAACCCGCATGGCCTAAGAAACTTCGAACACCCTTAACTGAGACCGGGGGAGGCAGCTTAGAAATCACATCTATCTTAGCTTTATCGACCTCAATCCCCCTACTAGACATTATGTGGCCCAAGACAATCCCCTGCTTAACAAGAAAGTGACACTTCTCCCAACTAAGTGTCAGATTGGTCTCGCAACATCTCCTCAAGACCATAGTCAAATTATCAAGACATCCCTCAAAGCTATCTCCAACCACAGAAAAATCATCCATAAACACCTCTACACACTTCTCTATCATATCCGAGAAGATGGAAGTCATGCACCTTTGAAAAGTAGCGGGTGCATTGCAAAGCCCAAAGGGCATCCTCCTATAAGCAAAAGTACCAAAGGGACATGTGAAAGTGGTCTTTGATTGGTCCTCGGGTGCAATTGTGATTTGATTATATCCCGAAAATCCATCAAGAAAGCAGTAATAAGCATGACCCGCCAACCTCTCTAGGATTTGGTCAATGAACGGCAAAGGAAAGTGATCCTTTTTGGTGGCGGCATTCAGCTTTCTCAAATCTATACACATCCTATACCCGGTCACCTCTCTAGTGGGCACATCCTCATTTTTATCATTTTTCACAACAGTAATGCCCGACCTCTTAGGAACCACTTGAACCGGGCTCACCCACTCACTGTCCGCAATTGGGAATATAATTCCCGCATCTAATAATTTCAGGACCTCTTTCCTCACTGCTTCCTCCATGTGAGGATTCAATCTCCTTTGTCTCTCCCTTGAAGGTTTAGCCCCCTCTACAAGATTAATTTTATGCATACACATTGAGGGGCTAATACCTTTAATATCCGCCAAAGTCCACCCTATGGCCGATTTGTGCTCCCAAAGCACAGCAATTAATTTGGCCTCTTGTTCTAGGGTCAAGTCTGAGGCAACTATCACAGGTAAAGTCTCGCCCTCCCCTAGAAAAGCATATTTTAAATTAGAGGGGAGGGGTTTTAGTTCAAGAACCGGTGGAACCACAACTGATGGCGCATACTTCTCATTGAAGTAGCCTAGGGAGTGAGACGGGCCATTAACAGAATAATGTTCCTCGGCCTTATTTTCAATGGCCATTACTTCGGAACCCGCATTATCCCTAGTTTTCTCACTGCCATTCAACAACATCTCAAGTTCATCACATGCTCTATCATGCCACAGATATTCATGCACACAATCATCTACTCTCTCCACAAAGTTACAAGAATTCCCATTGTCCATTGGATTTTTCATAATATCATGCACAGAAATTTCAATAGTTTCGTTGGCCACAGTCATGGAAAGAGTTCCATTGCCAACATTAATAATAGTGTTTGTTGTCGCCATGAATGGACGCCCAAGTAGAATTGGGGAATCACGACGACTACACTCACTATTAGGCATCTCAAGCACAACAAAATCCACATGTATGATCAATGAGTCCACCTGAACCAAAACATCTTCCACAATCCCCAACGGTCTTTTAATAGATCGATCCGCTAATTGGAGAGCCATGGATGTAGGTTTCAATTCAGGTAAACCCATATCAAGATACATATAATGGGGTAACAAATTAATACTAGCGCCTAGGTCCAACATCGCCTTCACCTTATTCGAGTTCCCCATATTGATAGAAATTATAAAACTTCCGGGGTCCTTTTGTTTGGGTGGGAGGAGGTGTTGTGCCACTGCACTAGCATTCTCTCCAAGAAAAGCTTTCTCATCCTTGCCATACTTTGGTTTCTTGGAATTAATTTCTTTGAAAAACTTGGCATAAGCCGGAATATTTTTTATCACATTCAACAAAGGGAGATTGATGTTCACTTTAGAGAACATGTCCATCAACTCCGACATTTGTTGATCCATTTTATTTCTCATAAATCTTCCAGGAAACGGTACAGCCGGTACATATGGATTGGGGGCTGGAGAGTCAACTTTAGATTTCTCCCCCAATTCATTAGTACCTTCTTCCTCATTAACAATTTCAACAACAGGAGGGGGAATAGAAGATGAAGAAGAAATTACCTCGCTACCTACCTGTTTACCATTCCGGAGTGTGGTAATGGCTTTTGCTTGGTGACCTTGACTCGGGAAGGTCCCTGACTTGTGCCCTGCATTGCTTGAACGGCTTGACCATTTGCCCTATTTGGGTCTCCAATTTTTTATAGCGACTTCATGATTCTTTCTTTGCTGTTCTTTGTTCGGCTCTCATCTGCTCTCTTTGCTTCCTCCCAAGGCTCCTTCCTTCTTTCAAATGGTCCTGGTGGAGGTGGAGGATGGAGAGGTTTATTTTGTGGATTACGATTCCCTCCCCACGAGAAATTAGGATGATTCCTCCACCACTGGATTATAAGTGTTGCCATAGGGCATGTTACGTGGATGCCTTGGGGGATGTCCATACATAGCATTTACTGTTCGGGATCACAACCAAGCTGCACACCACTTGGACACATATTAGTAGCATGAGAATTTAAACCACGGTAAGCACATAAATCATTTAACACATTGGCACTAGAAGAGGTGCCTTGAGCGATCAACTTGTCAAACTTACTATTTAAAACGGCAATTTGCTTGGATAAATTATCGTGTGAGTCAAATCCAATACCCCCTTATTTTCCCCTAGAACTCTTTTGTTGAGAATTAGCACTCAACATTTCAAATAAGGCTTTAGTTTCCTCGGGGTCTTGACTCCTATAGAGCCTCCTGTTGCATTGTCCACCACGGTGAGTGGAATCATTCAAGCCATCATAAAAAGCTTGATTCAAAGAGGGTAAAGAAAAATTATGCTTGAGGACATTGAATAAGCATCATATTAAATCTCTCCCAAGCTTCATGGAAAGGTTCCCCCACATCTTGTGTGAAAGTCATCAATTTACGTCTAAAAGTAGGCTGAGATGATGTGGGTAATACCTCCTGAGAAAAATATCTTGCATCTCAGTCCATTGTCTTTGATGCTTTGGGATGGAAGCATCATTAACCATGTTTTCGCTACCCCTTTTAGAGTGTAAGGGAAGCACTTAAGTCTAATCTGAACTTCAGTCACTCCCTCTCTTAATAGAAACTGGGCTACCGTCATAATGTATTCTTTCAAAAAAGTCAAGGCATCTTCGCCTGGTAGCCCCTGAAAACTAGGTAACATAGCAAAATATTGACCTTTTACCTCTAAATTCTTTGCTGCTTCGGACAGCACTATGCATGAGGTAGAAGTGTCTACCCTAGGTCTCAGGTAATCATTCATTGTTTGAGCCGGTGGTTACGCCATCTCGACTTTTTCTTCCTCTACCTCGGTGGTGGAGGGTTCGGACTCGATGTCCGAATCTGAAAGAGAGGATTAAAGAGGGGATCGCCCTCAAATGTTTCCTCAAGTCTATTGATGTTATCGTCAATGGAACCAATGTAGGCTTCAAAGAACGACGACCTTGCATTCACTACTTAACTTACTTGTTTACTTGCAACAAGTCCCCGGCAACGGCGCCAAAAACTTGATGGAGGAAAATTCCTCTAGTAATAAAAACAGAGCAAGTGTACTCACTACCGGTGTAGCAGTATGCACGAGCAGGGGTCAAACCACAGAGACTCGTTGGTAAACAAGCAAAAGAAAAACAATGAATAAAGTAACCAGAGATTTTTAGATTTGAAATAATAATCTAATTCTAAAACAGAAATAAACAATTAAAACTAAGAAAGCAATTTAAATGTAACAAATTAACTCAGATCAACAACGGAGATTCACGGATTGGATTCACAATTACTTTCACTTTATACTATATTTGTTGCTAAAAACATTAATCTCAATCTAAGATTCATTCACAAAAGTAAGGATTGGGACGGTGTGGTGCCCGAATTGCAACCCTTTGAATTATTATCAAGTTGCATTTTCTATTACGGTCACACAACAATCAAACAATTATTTAGCCCTTTAGAATATTGAATCTAAACCCTTTTGATTTCTATTACGGCCTCAATTAGATCTAATCCACAAAGCAATGTTCAATTGTATCAATCCCCAAATTAATGGCGGAATTAATACCCAAATAATTAAAAGGCCAAAGTCATCTTAACATGAAATTGCAACCTTAAAACTGTTAAAAGATAAATACTTTGAAGAACTAGAAAGAGATTAAATTGGAATAATGAAATCTATAGCATAAAGATCCAGTAATTGCTACAACCAATCCATGAACCTAAGAGATTTAGCTACTGAAAGACATAATGAAAATAACAATACTTATAAAATAAAAGAACATCAAAACCTGAGAAATCCGGGATTGAAGAACGAAGAAATCTCTAGAAAGCTCATAAACTAAGAACCCAAAACAATGATTCAAGATCCCTCTTAAAATCTGCTACTTAAGTATTTATATTAGGGCAAAATACACAGGTCAAAACGGAATAAAAGTCAAGAATGCCCTTAATAAGTTCTTTGAAATGCGGAGTCTTGAATACGGGACGAGCGCGGCCGCTCTGCAGGTGAGCGCGGTCGCTCTTCTTTACAGGGATTTTTGTCTTCACAACTTTACTTGAGCGCGGCCGCTCTTAGGATGAGCGCGGTCGCCCTGGAGGACAGGGATTTTTGGCTTGCTTTCTTCAATGGAGCGCGGCCGCTCTTGGGTTGAGCGCGGCCGCTCTGGAGGCCAGCAACTGGAGCTCGAATCTGCTTCATTATTTTCATGCTCCGCTCCGCTCCAACTTGATTTCCTTGCCCTTTTCTTGACAAAACTCAACATAAAATCATACTTTTGCCCTGTACTCATCAAACACTCAACAACCACATTAAAACAACATAAAACCCAGGATTTTGAGCCTAAAATAAGTTCGTAAACATGTAAAATGGGTGTGTAAAAACACATCCATCACCGTCCATCAGAACTTTCATCAGTCATCACTTCTTCCCAGATCTCTGGGCCATGGTCAATGCCGGCTCACAGTTCGAAAAGGATCTCAAGGAAAAATTGGCTACTGCACAGCCATACAGATACCGATCAGCAGTTGCATTCAATCCCGCACCAGCCCCCGACAAAGGGAAAGATACGTCTGTCAACTACATCCATCAGGGACAACAGTCAGGCAACAGAAACCCAGTCCTGCAAAGCAATAACTCCACTCCAAAGCAGCCTGCCGTACACTTCGACAAGTTTGACATGCCGCTGAGTAAGATGCTGGAAGGGTTGATCAAGGAGGGTCTCCTCAAACCCGTTGCAAATGACAAACCCAAGAATCCCATAGTCAACGCTGACAAGAGCAAGTACTGTGCCTTCCATCAGTATCACGGCCATACCACCGACAACTGCATGGGGTTACGGTACAAAATTCAGAATTTGATAGAGGAAGGATTATTGGAGCATCCCCATGGACCCAATACAGTCAAAAACCCTTTTCCGAACAACAACAGTGTGATTTCCATTGAATGGGTGCCGAAGAAGATTGCCGCAGAGCCAGTTCCTCTGCCTCTTCTAGCCGGGTCCTCATCGAATGTCCACATCAGTTACGATGTTTATGACTGCTCCACATGCCTGGAGTATGAGTCCCAAGACATGGTCAGGGGTAATCCTCCAAGAAAATAGAAGAAGAAGTCCTCTCAACATAAACTAAGAGAAAGATACGAAGCTGGAGATACTAGTGTGGGTACACTCGGAGAGCCATCCGGGAGGTTCGATTACTACGTACTCTACTCTAGCCAGTCCTCCCTTTGTGAATGTGGTGCCCAAATTTTGGATTCACGCGAGTTTGAAGACATCCGAGTTATTTGAAAAACGGAGTCGCCACGCCATTTTGATTACCTCAAAACTTTGAAAAAAAGGTTTTTACTTGGGTTCGGAGGTTAAGTTACCCCTTGGGAAGAACGTTTGGCGTTCACCCAAAGTGCCTTGCCGGAGCAAGTCTCCCAAGATTTCATTAATCGTGCTTGCTTGCGTGCTTTCTTGTGTGCATGTGTTTGAAAATAAGGAGGGAATGTCCCAAGTCGTCTTCCGGACGTACAAACCATTTGTTGGTTGTCGCTCGGGATTCCTTGGATTTTTATGTATTTGGGATTATGATCCCATCCTCATCTTATGACTTGTGATCATCGCATTTTAAACCTCGGGACCCTCGGGACTTGCGTGATCGAGAGAATGACTCTCTTTTGGTCAAAGATGAGGTTCTTTAGAAAAGGAGGGTCCTTAGCCCATCAATCCTACGCTTTAAGACGGTCGAGCTCGTATAGAGGCTTCATACTCTTTCTTAAGCGATAATCGGAGATATAGGGTTCAAGGTGTCCCTTTCTAAAGAGATATGGAACCTTTAATGGAAGGAACGATGCAAAGATGAGAACTTTTACACCGGTCTGTTCCAAGGTTGCTAATGGGGACATGGGGGAATGCATGTAAAAATGATACTTTAGTGAAAAGATGGCATTTTTGGAGTGTAAAGAATGTCTTTTGGTTGCAAGGGATGCCTTTTGTGCAAAGAAAAGATTTTTATGTAAAGAATGTATTTTTATGTTGGAAAATAGCATTTAATGCACAAATGATGCATGAAAATGGCAAAGAATGATTTTTTAATGCAAAGTATGCATTTTGAGTATGAAAATGAGTCTTTGGGTGCAAAGAGTGCATCTTTAATGTGAAAAGGGATTTTAAATGCAAAAAGGATGATTTTTATGCATGAAAATGAGATTTAAGTGCAAAGGATGCATCTTTATGTATGAAAATGGTATTTTAATAAAAAGATGACACATTATGTACATAGATGTTATCTAAATTGCAGATAGACATCAGATTATAGCATTATGGGGATTAACATCAGATTACAGCTGAAAAGATAAGGAGTCTGCAAACTGGCTATGTATGTCGCGCGACATAGGCTGCCTATGTCGCGTGACATAATAAGCCATTTTGCAGAAGCCTAAACAACTGAGATTTGCAGAGGTAACAAGGCACCAAAATGGTCAAGTTACTTCACAAAAATCTCAGAGAGTATGTTTATCAATAATGAACACTTCAAGAGGGTGTGGATATGAGGGATCCACACTCATCTTGAGTGTTCATGCAAAACCAAGTCATAACGGAGATTTTATATGAAATGTAATGAAATAAAATGTGGATCAGGTAATATGAAGCTAAAGCATGCAACTTTAATCAGAATACTACATTATCAATGCATGTAACACATAGATTTCATATTCAAAGGAAAATAGAGAGTGGAAAAGGGGTAGAAACTCGTTACCCTTGAAGATCCACAACTCCTATATCAAGTTAGATATAGGAGCCTTTTAGCGTCCTCCTCCGGAGGCGAGTTCGAGCCTTGGATCCTTGGGAACTCCTTGATTTCTTGATGTATGTGAGAAGTGTGTGTGTGGAAAGTGTGTGTAGAATTGATTTAGGAGGATTGGGGTGATTTGGAGGGTATGTGAGGAAGGAGGAGGCTTACGGGGCGTGTTTCCTATAGAGGGGGGCGAGGGGTGGAGGAGGTGTGTTCAAAATGAGAGGTGAAGGCCTCTATTTATAGGTCACTGCATGGGCTTGTTATGTCGCACGACATGATAAGCCATAACCGTTTTCCTTCTAGAAACATGCAAGGTGGCATGGTTCTAGAACTCTCTCTGGCTGGTTATGTCGCACGACATAAGTAGCCATATGCAGTTCCTTCTAGAAACATGCAAGGTGGCAGGTTTCTAGAAGGTTTCTCTGGCTGGTTATGTCGCACGACATAAGTAGCCGTATCCGGCTTCTTCTAGAAACGTGCAAGGTGGCACCCTTCTAGAAGGGTTTTGGGATTAAGAAAAACGTGTTTCTTAATCACCAAGCATTCCCTTCAGCCCTTAAAAGGCTTGGAACAGTTCCGGAATTGTTCCGGAACTTTAGGAAAATCCGGGGAATTACCGGAAAAATTACCGAAATTGCCGGGAAAATTAACCGGAAGGCATGAGCCAGATTTGGGTACTTACAGAAGCCCCTCGGCAACGTCACTTGCAGGGCGAGTGGGGTTGTCGATAGAAAAGGATCCAATCTGGCGAATGCCGAGATGGATTGTGTGACCAAGTTGGTCGAGTGGCTGGACCTTTCATGAAAGGCTACCTACGTATCCCGGAGGAATCAAGCCATGATCGTAGTTCGTAATTCACTGGGGAAAGGGGGTGTCATATGTGACAAATTGGCTGAACCTACAGGAGGCTACCTACGTATCCCGGGGGAATCAAGCCAGGTCGTAGTTCAAGCATCACTAGATAGGTTAAGAACGATGTCGAGGATCCTTGAAATTTTGACAATTAATGGAGGATGTCACCTGATTGACAATTACTGGAGGATGTCACCTGATTTGACAATTACTGGAGGCTGTCACCTAATATTGACAATTCTTTGGAGGATGTCACCTAATTGACAATTACGGAGGGTCACCTAATTGACAATTACCGGAGGATTTGTCACCTAATTGACAATTCCGGAGGTCACCTAATTTGACAATTACCGGAGGCCGTCACCTAATTTGACAATTCTTGGAGAGGCCGTCACCTAATTTGACAATTGCGGAAATTTGTCACCTAATTTGACAATTACTGGAGGCTGTCACCTAATTTGACAATTACTGGAGGCTGTCACCTAAAAATTATTTCCTTTAACAGAAGCTAAAGCTTACGGCGCTATCTCTTTTATGACGGAGATAGAGGGAGCTAAAGCTAGAAAAACTTAGCATACGTCACTATTCGCGGATAGGGGTAGCACAAGTTGAAATGACTTGGGCATACGTCACTATTTGCGGATAGAGGTAGCACAAGTTGAAATGACTTGAGCATACGTCACTATTCGCGGATAGAGGTAGCACAAGTTGAAATGACTTGGGCATACGTCACTATTCGCGGATAGAGGTAGCACAAGTTGAAATGACTTGAGCATACGTCACTATTCGCGGATAGAGGTAGCACCAGTTGGAATGACTTGGGAATACGTCACTATTCGCGGATAGAGGTAGCACAAGTTGAAATGACTTGAGCATACGTCACTATTCGCGGATAGAGGTAGCACAAGTTGAAATGACTTGGGCATACGTCACTATTCGCGGATAGAGGTAGCACAAGTTGAAATGACTTGGGCATACGTCACAATTCGCGGATAGAGGTAGCACAAGTTGAAATGACTTGGGCATACGTCACTATTCGCGGATAGAGGTAGCACAAGTTGAAATGACTTGAGCATACGTCACTATTCGCGGATAGAGGTAGCACAAGTTGAAATGACTTGGGCATACGTCACTATTCGCGGATAGAGGTAGCACAAGTTGGAATGACTTGGGCATACGTCACTATTCGCGGATAGAGGTAGCACAAGTTGAAATGACTTGAGCATACGTCACTATTCGCGGATAGAGGTAGCACAAGTTGAAATGACTTGGGCATACGTCACTATTCGCGGATAGAGGTAGCACAAGTTGGAATGACTTGGGCATACGTCACTATTCGCGGATAGAGGTAGCACAAGTTTAGAGTTTTGACAATTCGGAGGTTGTCACCTAATGTTATCCCGTTATAACGGAATAACGGAGATCGAAAGAGAAAGAGCGAAATGTCATTCTTCCACCTTGGAATGACGGAGATCGAAATTTTGTAAAGAAGTAAGAAGGACTCGATGATTTTTGTAAAGAAAGTGGGATATACCCGATAATTTTGTAAAGAAACGGGACGTACCCTGATAATTTTTATAAAGAAACGGGACGTACCCTAATCATTTGAAAATAGGATTGAAAATGCCAATGGCAAACAAAATGAGCCACATGGATAAATTTGTAAAATAGGCTACAGGGCATTACGTCACTATAGGGGTAACTAAAGTTTGTAAAAACTTGAGCGTACTTCTCAATCTCTTTCGAATCAGAGATATGGGTAGCTAAAGTTGGGAAAAACTTGAGCTTACTTCTCAATCTCTTTCGAATCAGAGATATGGGTAGCTAAAGTTTGGAAAACTTGAGCGTACTTCTCAATCTCTTTCGAATCAGAGATATGGGTAGCTAAAGTTTGGAAAAACTTGAGCGTACTTCTCAATCTCTTTCGAATCAGAGATATGGGTAGCTAAAGTTTGGAAAACTTGAGCATACTTCTCAATCTCTTTCGAATCAGAGATATGGGTAGCTAAAGTTTGGAAAACTTGAGCATACTTCACTATTCGTGATAGAGGTAGCTAAAGTTTGGATTTTGACAATCCGGAAACTGTCGCCTGGCGTTATCTCATTATAAAGGGAATAACGGAGGCGCTTTTTTGGAAGAAAATGTTAGCAATTGGCACGTTACTTGAGCTTAGGGGTTATTTTTTTCTTTTCTTGGAAACATGGTAGGGACCGGGTCTGGATGTACATATGGAATGTGTTTGAAAATTGTTTAAGACGGGTTTCAAGCAGGTGGGGTCGTATCCCTTGGGTGCGAGCGAAGCTAGCTCTTTATTCTTTGAGATTTTGTCATCGTGGACTAGAATTCCTTCTTGAAATTTGAGGCCCAGGTTTAAACCTCGGGTCTTGATTAAGGTCCTTTTCTTAAACTCGGCGCTTGAAGGCGATGCCGACGAGGCTTTTATAACCAAAGCGTATGTTGAAGTGACCAAACCTCTCTTCTAGGGATGGATGTGACTCATCGGAGCCACCGTCCGAGGAAAAACTTTCTCGCAAAGCCCCATGTCTTACTAAAGCAAGGAAAGATCCTTTCATTTGGCAAAGCCCCGGTTGACTGAACTGAGTAGGCGAAGTGACTTGGCGAAGCCCGAGTCTGGTGACCTAGCAAAAATCCCAATCGATTGAGTGCTGAACGTGATCCTGGGGTTAATCGACCAAGGCTGAATCCATCTAGGGACCTAGTGAAGAACTCGATGCGAACCCCAAAAATGGCTAAAGAAGCCCCAGTTTAAAGGGATGACTTGGCAAAGACCCAACTTTGAAGAGTTCCAAGGCAGCCCTAATGCGAATTGTAGCAGAAGAGGGAAAACCTATCCCTTTTTTTTTATTTATTATTTTTTTTTTTTTTAGTCAATCATTCAACCTTAAGAAGATGTGAAAGAAAAGATTTTAGAAATGTATACATGCAGGGGCATATCTTTTCGAAAGGTGGGAATAAATCCCGATTTTGTGTTATTTTGATGGCCTTATTCGATGTAGGCACAAAAAACTTGCTTTGGGTTTGACTCTTTTGAGAGAGTATAAGCGTAGAAAGGTTGGTAAAAGTGTATGGAAGCCCCTGCTGACAGAAAATTAGTGTTTAGCTCTATCTTTCCTAAAATGTAGAAAAAGAAGACTTGTCAAGACATCTGAAAACTTGCTTTATTTACAATGATCACAAGATTGCTTAAAACCCTTTATTGATGTTCGGGTTATTCAACCACTAATCTCGATATGAAAAAACATTCTTATTAATCATGAGGAGAAAGTCAACCAATGTCGCGGATCAAGGTTGGCTGGGTGTGAAAGAAAGGTTTGTGTATAAGGAGGTCATTGATGAGACCGGGTTTTCTGGGATTTGACTGTGTCTATGGGAGAGGTCATTTGATGAGACCGGGTTTTCGGTAATTTTGGATATGCTTATGACCGGACCATTGCTGGTTGCCTACGTTCCCCTCATTGTGAAGAGCTCAGGTCGCCGTAGTTCGGCCTTGGCCGGACTGCTTTGGAAAATGGGATTTTTGTGGTTCCTTTAGTGAAAAGGCTAGGATGAGAAGACTGGATGATGAGGCATGGGCCTCGGGATGATTCCTTGACCAAGTCATTCTTGGACGGCTGCTTCAATAGCTTTCTGATTCTCGTCTTTCATTGGGGGAGAAAGGACTTGCATATGCCTAAAGGCTTATGAAATGCTTCTGCTTTTGCTTCGACCGCCCCATTGTTGTCGACAACTTTCATTTTTTGAGCTTTGGTCTTGCCTGTCCGTCAAGCTTTTGATTGGTAATGCTGGGTCCTTGGCCTCATTTTTCTTTTATTTTTTATGTGCAACCCTGTTTTTTGCCTAGACCGCCCTTTTTTTTTTTTTTGGGATTTTCAGTCTAGCTGGGTATTACTCTTTTTGCACTACACACATTTTTTTTTATTTTTTTTTTTTTTTTTTTTTTTTTTTTATATATGTGCAACCCTGTTTTTGCCTAGGACTCGCTCTTTTCTGGGATTTTCAGTCTAGCTGGGTATTACTCTTTTTGCACTACACACATTTTTTTCTTTTTCTTCTTTTTTTTTTTTATTTTCTAGAGCACCCGAGGACCAAGGCGAGCCCCTGCTTGAACATTCTTGATACCCTTGAAGTCTAAGCCAAGCCCCTAGGTTGTTGTCGACACGGGGTCAATCTTTCGGCCGAGTGGCCTTTTTGTCGCTCCTTGATGTTGTCGCCGTCGTTGACTTGGTCAAGGTGATGGGGAGGACATGGTTCGGGAAAGTGTATGGCTTTGATGAAGGCCTTTTGTGGGGTGAGGAAAGTGTATGGCTTGATGGCATTAGTTGACTTTCTCACACTGATTAATCGGAACGTGAATTATTTCGAGAGATTGTTTGTTGAGCAATGCAAGTGATCATATAAAATAAAACCATTTCATTAAATGTAATGTAGGTGTGCAAATAATGTCTTAAGTCTAGCAAGAAAAGAAGAAGACTCTTTTATAGAAAATTGAAGATTAAATACAATGTCCGTAGAGGACTTGATTGAAAGAGAAAAGTACTAGAACCTACGAAAGTTGGTGAGAGACTATTTTCTTTTCCTTCTTTTTTTTTTTTTTTTTTTTTTTTTTTTTTTTTTTTATACTTAAGGATAGGTAGACCCTAGTCTAGCTACTCTTCGCGGTTGGACTACATTTCTACCCTTCAAAGCATTGGAAGTAAATTCTTGATGCTCTTTGATCCGAACCTTGGTCATTGACTTGGTCACCATTACGAGCAGTACTGTCGGTTTTGGTCCATTGGGCCGCTCAAGCTTGCCTGCTTCGATTAACCCTTGGACCGCTCTCTTCAAGGCTATACAGTTGTCGGTTGTGTGGCCATAATGACTATGGAAGGTGCAATGCTCATTCATGTCGAGGAGTGCATTTGAGCTCTTTGGATGGTAGTCTCTAAGGGGCTCCGAGGAGGCCTAGCTTTACTAAAGCCTTGAAGATTAAGCCCGTGGGTATCCCAAAATCATCAAAATGTTCTCGTTGTCTCGGAGGACCACTATTTATTGGTACCTTCTTGATGTCGTCCATTGTACACAATGCCTTCTTTCCTTTACCGAGATGTTGCGGCCGTGTTGGAAGGGTAAGGTCTATAGCGGCGAGACATTTTCAAACCGAAGTGCTTCCCGTGCACGAACCCTTTTATGTAATCATCAATGTAAGCGTCAAGATTCGACTCCTTTGTGTCAGATGCGCGGGATTGGTAGGGTGAGATGGCTTGAGTCGAGCGATTGTCGATACTTTCGCTGCTAGGCTTTTCCTGTATTTTCTTAATTGGCTCTACCAATATTCCTTCGAACGGGTCAATAGGAGCATTAGGACCACACGACCCCGCCACAAGATTGGCATCGACAAATGAAACCACGAGTAGGAAGTACCACGGTGGGAGAGATGACAGTCCGAGCATTAAAAGCGTGACCGTGACCGGAACCTTCCTTGTAAGTCAAACTTGAAGCATAAGAATGCGAACCTAAGGATCGGGAGTGGTGAGACTCATAAGGGGCCTCATAGGGTCGGCAGTGCCGAAGACGGGGATATATGGCTCGTAATAGTTGAATACCGAGGAGTACCGAGCGCCGATCCAAATGACTGAAGAAGACATGAGGTTCGAGGCACCATAAAAGTAGGACCGAACATGTCTTGACCACACCGAGGACGTGGCTGGAAGAACAATGTGTATCTTGTACTTGGTGAGCGAAGCAACTTGCGTAACAGTGAGTGCGGACTGGATGAGGAGCATTTGACCTTGTCTGACTTCCTAACTGGAGGAGAGGGGTAGAGCTTGGAGCCTGCGGAGCGAACTGATCCAAATTGGTTTGCGGGGTCATGTCAAGCTGTCGGGCTTGGGAAGGCCGCAACCGACCCATTCCAAGATGATGACCTAAACTCGACTGGGCCGTGAAGCGGTAAACCGACCCATTCCAAGATGATGACCTCGAACCCGACCGGGCCGAGAAATCGGGGTAGCCGTAGCATTTGCTCTCCGTTGGTGGTGAACAAAGCTGGGTCTTATCTGAGGAGGTGAGGTCATCGGGACCCTGATGGCTTGGGACATTGGAAAGGACTGCAAAGGGGTAGTCCTTGGCAAGGGATCATATGTGGATGGAGGAGTGTATTGGTTATAGGATAGAGGAGCTGAAATTGCTGCATGCGGAGTTTCATCTTCTACCGGGGAACCATTGGCTTTGACCACTATCTCGAACCCTATGGCTACGAAGCGCATCAATGATCATGGCTTCTTGTTCCTCATGGACCTTATGACTCTTTTCCGGGGCTAAGGCTAGCTCTTCTTCCCTAGTCATCTGATTACCCAAACCATTGCTTGTTTTCGTCCAAATCGGCCATTCGACTCTGAACCGACAAAACCGAGGATTACAGCGAAGCTGTACGAGAATTTTGCGCTAACAAGTTCTTGACCCGGTATTCTCGTCCACTTCTTTCTCGCTGCAGGAAAGGGATAGGCAAGGTTTAGACTAGGGGTAGGCAAGATTTAGAGATGGGTGAGGTTTAGACTCGAAGGTGGATAAGGTTTAGACTCGGGGTAAGCAAGGTTTAGACTCGGAGATGGGTGAGGTTTAGACTCGGGGTAAGCAAGGTTTAGACTCGGAGATGGGTGAGGTTTAGACTCGGAGATGGGTGAGGTTTAGACTCGGGGGCAAGTGTTTAGGCTGAAAGCTCAAGTAACATGCACTTATCGCTTAACTCATTTTCTCCTAATCCTAATTGATTGGAAAAGATTGGACCTTGAAAGGCCAAGATCGAAAATCGGAGATCGGACCGAAAAGGTCTCGATTAGGGATTTGACCATGAAAGGTCGGGATAGGAAAATAGGAAATCGGACCGAGGAGGTCTCGATTAGGGATTTGACCATGAAAGGTCGGGATAGGAAATCGGACCGAGGAGGTCTCGATTAGGGGTTTGACCATGAAAGGTCGGGATAGGAAATCGGACCGAGGAGGTCTCGATTAGGGATTTCGAGAGACGAGGACCATGCAATTATGATTACATTAATTGTTCAAGTTTACTTAAAACAATGTCTTTTATTTATTTCTATTTGGTTGGAAAAGGGGTTTGCCCTTCTTTTCGCAACTACTCTAGATCCTGGATCGGTGGGTTCCGTCACTACGTCTATAAGCCCCTCGTATTCCACGTATTTCGACCTCCCAGGGTGGACAGCCCCGGGGGAGGGTCCTATAGGGCACGCGGATCCCACCGACCGAGAGTAAAGAACGCTCCTATCGGGTCTAGCGGGTCATAGGACCTTTCAACGCACGAGCGATGCGGATTATTGTCAAGGCAATACAGGGAAAGTCTCGTCTCTTTGCCTTAACAGAGTTTTGGCAGAGTTTCGCTTGAGCGAATGACGTTTTGACTTTTGGTAATGTCCGAGAGAATAATAGGCATGGGTCGGGCGGTAAAAGCCGGATGACACAGTGTCACATTGAACTTCGTTGCATACGCAGTGCGTGAGTCAGAATCGAAGTCAATGCCGGGTCAAGATCTTGCCAATTTTTCCTTGTCGGAATTTTAGCAGAGCTTCGCTTGAGCGAAAGATCTTTTGATTTGTTGGCAAAGAATCGGTCTTGACTCTTACGCATTCCGTGCAGGTCAAGGTCAAAGTTAATGTCGGAGTCAAAATCTCACCGATTTTTTCCTTGTCGGAATTTCGGCAGAATCTCGCTTGAGCGAGAAATCTTGGCTTCCGTTATGAACTAAGGCTTGACCTTTACGTGGGTAGGCAACTGGGCTATATGACACGGACTAGACCAAAAACCAACCAAAAGTCACGGATTTTTGAAATGTGTGACACGGACTGTGCATTGGTCGACACTGGCTGCCATGGGGAGGTTGGGATGATTCCGTGCGCGCCCGGGAGCATCGTAAGGCTGTCCGTGATGGCACTGGAACCACCCTCGGGTTTGAAGGACGTCCGTGCAAAGTGTACGGGATATATCAGGTGCGCGTAGTGTGCGGTCTCCTAAAAATGTTCCTTTTTGAGTTAAAACAGAAATTTTCATAATGTGTTTTAAAGGAATGATTTTACGGACGGGGAAAATGCAACACGTAAGCACGTAAATTTTCTCGGAGCCCCGATCATGGAGCCGAGTAGCCCCAAGGCCGCTAGGATCGCCCAGATTAACCATGATTTTTCCCGGTGGAATTGCCAGCGAGGTCGCCCGGTCGGAATCCAATGAGGATTGAGCCGTACATTTGCATGGATCAATTTTCCAGTTCCACTCCTTTTGCTATTTTTCGGGTTATTTCCCGTTCAAAGTATGCAAAGATTCCAAGATGCAAATGATGCAATGCATGGTAAAGAAAGCAAGCATGATTAATGAAATCGGCGATGGGAGTCTAACCCGCTCAAAGGGAAAAGCTTTCTTTCAAAATTGTTTTTTTTTTTTCGAAAAGGGATACTGGTACGTGGATTGTTAAACCACCGGTTATCCCAACTCCCACATCAGGGAGTGTACAGGAAGGGCAAGTGGTTTCCACCTATATACCGAGTATCGATTTTAGTTTTGAAAATAGAAGCTTTTCTCCTTTGGGTTATCCCCAGCGGAGTCGCCAAACTGTGAATGTGGTGCCCAAATTTTGGATTCACGCGAGTTTGAAGACATCCGAGTTATTTGAAAAACGGAGTCGCCACGCCATTTTGATTACCTCAAAACTTTGAAAAAAAGGTTTTTACTTGGGTTCGGAGGTTAAGTTACCCCTTGGGAAGAACGTTTGGCGTTCACCCAAAGTGCCTTGCCGGAGCAAGTCTCCCAAGATTTCATTAATCGTGCTTGCTTGCGTACTTTCTTGTGTGCATGTGTTTGAAAATAAGGAGGGAATGTCCCAAGTCGTCTTTCGGACGTACAAACCATTTGTTGGTTGTCGCTCGGGATTCCTTGGATTTTTATGTATTTGGGATTATGATCCCATCCTCATCTTATGACTTGTGATCATCGCATTTTAAACCTCGGGACCCTCGGGACTTGTGTGATCGAGAGAATGACTCTCTTTTGGTCAAAGATGAGGTTCTTTAGAAAAGGAGGGTCCTTAGCCCATCAATCCTACGCTTTAAGACGGTCGAGCTCGTATAGAGGCTTCATACTCTTTCTTAAGCGATAATCGGAGATATAGGGTTCAAGGTGTCCCTTTCTAAAGAGATATGGAACCTTTAATGGAAGGAACGATGCAAAGATGAGAACTTTTACACCGGTCCGTTCCAAGGTTGCTAATGGGGACATGGGGGAATGCATGTAAAAATGATACTTTAGTGAAAAGATGGCATTTTTGGAGTGTAAAGAATGTCTTTTGGTTGCAAGGGATGCCTTTTGTGCAAAGAAAAGATTTTTATGTAAAGAATATATTTTTATGTTGGAAAATAGCATTTAATGCACAAATGATGCATGAAAATGGCAAAGAATGATTTTTTAATGCAAAGTATGCATTTTGAGTATGAAAATGAGTCTTTGGGTGCAAAGAGTGCATCTTTAATGTGAAAAGGGATTTTAAATGCAAAAAGGATGATTTTTATGCATGAAAATGAGATTTAAGTGCAAAGGATGCATCTTTATGTATGAAAATGGTATTTTAATAAAAAGATGACACATTATGTACATAGATGTTATCTAAATTGCAGATAGACATCAGATTATAGCATTATGGGGATTAACATCAGATTACAGCTGAAAAGATAAGGAGTCTGCAAACTGGCTATGTATGTCGCGCGACATAGGCTGCCTATGTCGCGTGACATAATAAGCCATTTTGCAGAAGCCTAAACAACTGAGATTTGCAGAGGTAACAAGGCACCAAAATGGTCAAGTTACTTCACAAACAAATCTCAGAGAGTATGTTTATCAATAATGAACACTTCAAGAGGGTGTGGATATGAGGGATCCACACTCATCTTGAGTGTTCATGCAAAACCAAGTCAAAACGGAGATTTTATATGAAATGTAATGAAATAAAATGTGGATCTGGGTAATATGAAGCTAAAGCATGCAACTTTAATCAGAATACTACATTATTAATGCATGTAACACATAGATTTCATATTCAAAGGAAAATAGAGAGTGGAAAAGGGGTAGAAACTCGTTACCCTTGAAGATCCACGACTCCTATATCAAGTTAGATATAGGAGCCTTCTAGCGTCCTCCTCCGGAGACTGAGTTCAGGCCTTGGATCCTTGGGAACTCCTTGATTTCTTGATGTATGTGAGAAGTGTGTGTGTGGAAAGTGTGTGTAGAATTGATTTAGGAGGATTGGGGTGATTTGGAGGGTATGTGAGGAAGGAGGAGGCTTCTGGGCGTGTTTCCTATAGAGGGGGCGAGGGGTGGAGGAGGTGTGTTCAAAATGAGAGGTGAAGGCCTCTATTTATAGAGTACTTTGCATGGGCTTGTTATGTCGCACGACATGATAAGCCATAACCGTTTTCCTTCTAGAAACATGCAAGGTGGCATGGTTCTAGAACTCTCTCTGGGTTATGTCGCACGACATAAGTAGCCATATGCGATTCCTTCTAGAAACATGCAAGGTGGCGGGTTTCTAGAAGGTTTCTCTATTTGGTTATGTCGCACGACATAAGTAGCCGAGATACGCTTCTTCTAGAAACGTGCAAGGTGGCAGCCTTCTAGAAGGGTTTTGGGATTAAGAAAAACGTGTTTCTTAATCACCAAGCATTCCCTTCAGCCCTTAAAAGGCTTGGAACAGTTCCGGAATTGTTCCGGAACTTTAGGAAAATCCGGGGAATTACCGGAAAAATTACCGAAATTGCCGGGAAAATTAACCGGAAGGCATGAGCCAGATTTGGGTACTTACACCCTTCCTCCAGGCCATGCAACTTTAGAGCAGACAGGGGTGAGAAAGCCGAAAAATCCTGCTGACACCAGAGTTTAGGCCTCAGGGCACCGGAATACTTCAAATCTTCACAATCTCACTGCCAGTCAGAAGCCTAACCCCCCCGCGGGATCAGCAAAGGTTCAATTTGCCCAACTTCAGGGCACGGGTCGACAAAGGAAAATCAAAGTTAGCTTGGCACTCGCACTCGATCAACGTGCTAACCAAGGGCAGCAACCACCATAAACAGCCTCAACACCATCCCGAGGCACCAGCAAAGGCTTTGCCTCGCAAGAGGAAGACAGAAAACGGATGGCTTGACGACTCTCCTTCTCCGGATAGAGACCAGATCTACGATTCCCGACTGTATGGCGGCTTGCTCACTTTCTGTGACGAAGATCTGCCGAGAGACACCTCAGACGTCTTTCTACATTCCATCGTTGGTTCTGCGACAGTATGGGCTGGAGCAGGTGCCACTGACGGATTTGAGTTATGCTGGTACCTTTGAGGTGGGATCTTTGCTGATGGAAGATCCTTCGACGCTATTGCTGCTCACGCGGTGGTGGCAATACACGTCCTTTCCTGCCAGGGTTCTCTTTCACCGAAGAGAGGACACTGTTCTGTCGACGCAGTATCTGAACTAGTACGAAGAGTGTATAGGGGAGACACAGATGGCTATCTTGTGGAGACGAAGTGAGCCGTTGGGTGCGATCACTGGACAACTCGACCTTGAGGAGGACCGAAGCAAGGGCTAACCACAGGAATCGTGCGCGATGCCATGGCTGATTATGAGACCAATGCGATCGGGAGGCCAATCAAAGCACTTTGTTATGATGGCTCAAAGCGAGGCGGCTCGAGACGAGCTAGAGAAGGGGCTGCGTTGACGGCCGCGGGGTTGACGGAGGCGTCGGGAAGAGTCCACGAGCCGGGTAGAAGGCCTACCGGAATATTTCCTGTGAAGGTGAAGAACACTCGCCGGGGAAAAGGGAAGGGGAAGAAGGATGAAGGACCTAGTACGGGAAACTAGGTTGACCTTGCTGTCCAGAGTATCCACCCACTGTCATTGCAGACACATTAATTGATTAATGTTTTATTGTAGTTTTGCTAGCGTGTAGCGAGTCAAGAGTTGACCGTGCTTGAACTCATCAAAGAATGTTTTAACCGTAATGAATTTGTAGGTTAAATGAAAAGAGTTTTTTGAAACACAAGCAATTGATGCTTATTGTATTTTTTTTGTTTTTTAGACCGAACCAATGAGGGCTGCCTACGTTCCCCTTCTACAATTGGACTAAGGGGCTCAGGTCACCGTAGTTCGACACTTTTAGGTGAATTTGAGACAAGCAAAGACAAAAGAAGTGCGACCCTATTTTTTACCTGGATCATTAGCGGGAATGTATCCAGTTGGGTATTACTCTTTTAGCACTTTAATTTCACTGAGGGGACGGTGTATGGGGAAGGTGAGTTGACTCGTGCTCTTCCTCAAACGAAGTATCTGCGGAGCTTGCTTCCGTTCACGGGGTTAACGAAAGGGTTCCCGTCCAAGTCTGCTAACTTCATGGCTCCTCCGGAGAAGATTCTTTGTACCACGAACGGTCCTATCCAGGTAGGCTCCCACTTTCCGAGGGGATTGGTCTGCGTAGGAGGCTTTTCCTTTAGCACCAAGTCGCCTTCTCTGATGTCTCGGATCTTGACTTTCCTATCGAATGCTCGGGCCATTCTGCTCTGGTAGGCTCGAGTGTGCTCCATGGCTTTCAACCTGCGCTCGTCGAGTAGAGCAAGTTCATCGTGACGGCTCTGTAGCCATTCGACTTCATTGATCCCGTTTTCCAAGAGGACTCGGAGGGATGGAATTTCCAATTCCACGGGTAACATTGCTTCCATTCCGTAGGTAAGCGCGAACGGAGTCTCCCCTGTGGCGGTTTTGGCCCGATGTTCTGTATCCCCGCAGGGCTAAATGTAGCTTTTCGGGCCGGTCCCGACCTGCGGTTGTCATTTTTCGATTATCATGGCGAGAGTCTTGTTGGGCGCCTCTCTTGCACCATTGGTTTGTGGTACGTAAGGAGAAGACTTGTGACGTGTGACTACGGGTCGGTCAGAAGTTGGTCACAATCTCCTTCGAAGTGAGTCCCATTGTCGGATATGATCTCGTTGGGCACTCCGTATCGGCACATGATGTTCTCTCGGATGAACTCGGCCACCTTTTTAGAATTCAGTACCTTGTACGATCTGGCTTCTACCCATTTGGTGAAGTAGTCGACTGTGACTAGAATGAACTCGTGACCATTGCTCCCTTTGGTGGAGTGATCTTGCCGATGACGTCGATTCCCCATGTGGCGAAAGGCCATGGTGTAGTCATGCAATAGAGTTCATGAGGAAGGATGTGATTGAGGTTGGAGAACCGTTGACATTTGTCGCGGCTTCGGACGAAGCTTGGATGCGATCTATTTCCATTGATATCCGGTAGTATCCCATACGGAGAATGATCGTGTCAATGCTCGGGCGTTCATGTGCGGACCGCGAGGTTCCATTGTGAACTTCATTCATTAGCTCATTTGGCTTTTTCTTTGTTTACACACCGAAGGAGTGGCCCTTGGTGGCGCTTCTTGTACAACATACCCCCAGGAATGACGAAATGGGATGCCGGGCGTTTTAATGTCATCATGTTTTGGCTTTGATCCCTTCTTTGTATTTTCCATCTTCATTTGTGAAGGAAGCTTCTCCGCTTTGGAGAATGCTTGGTAAATTTGATTGTACCGGGGTTCGTCGATCGTTTCCTTTTTATTTCGATCTCAAAGCAATAGGCGGGTGTTTCTCGTCCGCCTATTCTCGAGGGGTTTTTCTTGCTTTCCCATCGGGAATTTCGACAAGAGAGGGCAAGGGTTGCCGGGGCATCTCGCGGCGGTTCTGTCTCTTGGCAAATAGTGAAAAGAGATGTCCTTGAAGCGAGCAATGAGCTCCTCCATGTATGCGTGGTACTTACGAAGGCGAGAATCTACCGTCTTCCATTTGTTGGACACTTGATTGATGATCAATCTTGCCGAGTCTCCATACACATCCAGGTTACGAGATGTTGAGCTCGAGGGCGGCTTCCCGGGCCGAGCTGCACGAGCTTCGTATTCTGCTGCATTGTTGGTCGTTTCAAAATTTAGCTTGATGGCTATGGGGAGTGTGCTCGTCCTTGGGATCGACAAGGAGCATTCCAATACCATTCCCCTTCTTGTTAGGCTGCCCCATCGAAGAAGAGTTGCCGGCGGTTTGCGCTGTCGAGTGAAAGGATTCCGTCATCAGGAAATTGCGGATCGGGACCCTTAGGTTCCCTGCTTGGGAAGTCGGCCGGTGATGCGCCATTACTATGCCCTTTGTTGATTTTCTGACCATGTACTTGATGTCGGAACTCGGCCGGGAAGAATGACCACTTGGCTGAGTCGCATTGACGGGGATGGCTTGTCAAAGAGATATCGGACGGGATCCATTTTTGGAGACCAGGCAGACCTGAATGTGACCGGCATGTAGTGTTTCGGTTTCCCGACTACCCATTCCAAGGTGGTACAAGTTTTCTCTAATCTTTGAGTAAGTGAGTTCACTTCCTTGAAGCTTAGGCTTACGAAGTAGATTGCATGCTCAACCTTGGAATCTTTACTGTTCTTGTGCCGGCATTGCTTTCCGATTGACGTGTACATTGCTTTGTCGGATACGGGAGTAGTGGCTTGTCTTCATGTGGCGGAGCACAAAATTGGGGATTCACCAAGTAGGTCTTGATCTTTCTCAAAATTTGTTTGGCACTCGAAGTCCCATTTGATGTCGGCATTCTTTTCATCGGTTTGAACATGGGCTCGCGAGAGAGATGTCAAGCCCAGTTGATGAAGCGGCGATGTCTTGAAGTCTTCCCATGAAGCTTTTCACTTACGGTTAAAGTACGAGGCGGCTTCATGTCGATGATGGCCTTGATTTTCTTGGGGTCGGCTTCGATACCTCTTTTACGTAACCATGTACCCCGGTACCTTGCCGCGGCAGCGCCGAAGGTGCACTTCGCGGGTTCAATCTCATGGAGTGCTTTACGAGTGCATTTGAAGAACTTTCTCGAGATCTGTCATGTCTTTGCATGTCGATCCTCTAGAGTGGATGATCATGTCGTCGACATATACTTCAATTTTTTGTGAATCATGTCATGGAAGAGAGTGCATTGCGGCCGTAGTAAGTAGCCCGGCGTTCTTAAGACCGAACGGCATGGCCAGGTGTAGCATTATGTCCCCACGGAGTGGTGAGAGGCGATCTTGGGTTGATCACTCCTCGTACATCTTGATACGGTTGTATCCAGCGAATCCGTCCATGAAGGACTTTACTTGAAATTTGCCGTGGTGTCGACCGGCATGTCGATGTTAGGCGTGTGGGAAATCATCTTTAGGGCTGGCCTTGTTGAGATCCACTGAAATCTACACGGCATCGACCTTTCCATTGGCCTTGGTGGCCAGTCACGATGTTGGAGAGCCAAGTCGGGTACTCAATCACTCTAATGAAACCAACTCGGAGCATCTTCTCAATCTCTTCTTTAACTTGCAAGGACCACTCTGGCTTGATCTTGCGCGGCTTACATTTGTGAGGCTTGGATTCGGGATCCGTGGGAATTACGTGCTCTATGATTGAGGGATCGAGTCACGTCATGTCCTAATATGACCGGGCGAACACGTCAACATACTCCGGAGGAGGCTTATCGGGGCTTCTTTTTTGCATCGGCAAAGAAAGCGCCCGCTTGTGTCTCTTTAGGCTCTTGCACCGACCCCGGAGTTCACTTTGGTCATAACCTCTTCGGCGGCTTGGGCCCGGTTGTCCTCTTGGTCGACTAAACGCTCGAGAACTTCTCTAATGTATTGCTCATTTAATGTGTACGCTTCTTTATCAATTGAATTATTAACGTCTTTTAAGTTGTTTGTTAACTTATCGGTTGTTAAAGTGGCAATGAGAGGATACTCAGAAAGGTCGAGACTTTTCATTAAGCAAGAACGGAAATACATGGATGGCTACATTATCATGGTCCTCAGGCGTAAGGCCATTGGATGACTCGGAAGGGGCTGGACTTTTACAAGGGCCCTGACTCGGAGGTTTTGAGGCCGGGTTTAGGGAGATGTGGGTGCAGGCCCGGCTTGTCTTCCAGTTCTGCACTGGCTTGCCCTTGGTCCGGTGAAAGTTACCCGGTTCTTCGGTGGCATTCTTTGGATGCTTGATGAGGGTGCGGGGATCGAGAGGCAGCCTGCTGTCCCAATCATGGCAATCATGATGTTCTCGGAGCCCATGTCAATCAAGTTTGGCACCTCCGTGACCTCTTCAAAGAGACTCTGTAGAGCTGGTCCACTGAGAGCGTCTTCTATAAATTTCGGTTCCTTGCTTTGGATTCTTGTCTCGAATGTGGCCTCGGTGGCGATCAGAACAATCATTTCCCATGGAGAGTACTTTGAGTTGCTCCTCCAAGTGCAGGATTCCCTTGAATGTGTACTCGTCTTTGGTGTGGTGGCGGTTGGTCCCAGTAGAGGCTGTGATGTCGAGAACGCTCCCCTAATCGGATTAGCCTTGAGTCCTGAAACGCTTGAGGTCCGTGCTAGGCTGTTCCATTCTTCTGTAGTCTCGGTGCTAACTATCTCTGCTTCTTTCTCATCTTCATCGAGTTCCAGCACATCGGTCCCCTCAGTTCTGCTGTCGGTTCCGCTGTCGGTTCCCTCAGTTCTGCTGTCGGTTCCCTTGTTGGTCCCCTCAGTTCTGCTGTCGGTTCCCTTGTTGGTCCCCTCAGTTCAGTTGTTGGTTCCCTTGTTGGTCCCCTCAGTTCTGCTGTCGGTTCCCTTGGTGAAGTAATGAGCGAGGTCGAAACTGTAAGGTCCGAGGTTGGGTATGCCGTCGGAGGTTCCCCTTTTGCGGGCTTCTGCCTTGGTGCGGGCGAGCCTTTTGTCTTCCTTGATGTCAGCCGGTGTTGGCACGTAGCCAAGCCCCTGGATTGTGGTGTCGTCCTTGAATTCAATAACTTGGTGTTGGCCTTGTAGCCTTTTGCCGAGCCCCAGTCCTGGAATGAAGTTCATGAGTTTCATCATCTTCATGGCAGGAGGAATCTGGTCGTGAGATAGTGGAAGGTCCACGTTGCATATTTGGATCTTGGGGGTCTCCAGAGTGAATCCAGTTAATGCCATGTTGTCATTATGCTTGATTTCTAACAGGAATGTCGTTGGTCTTTGGTCCCCTCGGTGGTGACACTGTCGCCGTAGGCGTAGTTAGCTCGTTGCCTTGCATGAACTTGAGTCAGCGATGAAGGGTGGATGCCACTCCATTGATTTGATGCAGACGAGGATGCCCCGGGATGGGCTGTGAAAGTGATTGGAATGTCGATACTTGGAATTCGGTGGGGATCATCCGCTTGCCGAACCAAATATTAAGAGTAGCAACTTCGAGAAGTACGGGAAGTAGAGTCATAGGCCTTGACAGTGTGGGTGAAGGCTTGAATCTGTGGGCTTGATGTCAAGCGGGTCCATCATCTTGGCGGGCAAGACATTCATTCCGGAACCTCAGTCTACAGCAACACGCGGGGAAGGCGACGCTCGTCTAGGCGGGTTTGTGATGTAGAGCGGCTCGTTGTGATCGGCCCCAAATTTTGGAAGGTCCAAATACGTGAAGGTGATAATGTTGCCATAGTGGATGTTGCCGATCATCGAATGACTTCGTGCGGGGTTGCGTCCACGGGGACCATGGTACGGGCCGGGCTTTCCTCTAGCTTGAGCTTGTGAGGATAAGAGGAGGTGGCCCGAGACCCGAAAGGTAGAAATGTTCGCTGAGTGCGCTTGAGTAGTGAGGATCGGGTCCTGCTTTCAGGGAACTTGCGTCTTAATCGGGCTGGCCGGAGTTGCCGATTCGGGAGCTCCAATGGCTTTTTAGTGGCCTTGGATGGTAATGTCATGGATTTGACCCAATCGGGTTAGAACGATGACATCAGGGTTTGGTCCCTTACGAACGAGGCAGTAGCTACGAGTTGAGCCATAGTTAGGAGGAGGATTCCTGTAGCTTGTAGGAGCCGTATATGTCCTCCCTCAACTCATTGATTGTGGATGTATTCCCTAAAGCTTCGGCGGCTTGATGGATTCTATCCCGAGGATGCGGCTTAGAGTGCCTCTGCGGGGAGGTAGCCTACGGTTTGGCTTGATTGCATTCGAATGTCGATTACACTGGCTTCAGTGGTCGTCGGAGGCCCATTTGTGCATTGCGGCCCGCCGAGGAGGTTGGAGAGTTCTAGGTTCGGGCGAACGGAGTCTCCTTGATCTCTTCTTCGGTATACCGCACTACTTTCCTTCTTGTTGAGCATATAGGCATTGCAGGTTGGAGTGCAGCGATACTCATGGTTTGCTAAGCTTCCCTCCACTCTTAGGCCCAGATTAACTTTCTTGCGGCGAGCTGCGTCGGAGTGTAATGAGCTGCGTTTCTCTTCCCATGTGAGAATAGCCAGGGCTTC